>PVLA01005068.1:0-157066 GCA_004027455.1 Hydrochoerus hydrochaeris | reverse complement strand
TGGCCAGCAGCTGCTGTCCACTACAGGTAGGTAGCCCGAGGAGGAGACCCACGCGCTGGGCCATGGCAGGAGGCTGGTGGAGGTGACTCTGCAGTGGCTGGGTTAGAGTGACTCTGAAAGCTGAGTGGGCCCTCCTGTCCCAAGCAACCGGTGTCTTCAGGAACTCACACGAAGAGTGTGCGGGCGACGCATGCTCTGTTACGTAGAACAAACCTGGGGACTAAACTTCAAGACTTCAACCTGGTACACAACGTTAACGGTCACCTTGGTTGGCCAGGTGGATAGGCAGGACAGCATTTGGGTCATGTTCTGGGGGGCTAGGGACATGCTTCTCACATCTCCCCCTCGGAGAGAGACTCAGCTGAGCAGGCGTGTTGAGGTCTTTGGCCTCTGGCGTTGGATCTGCCCATGGGAGTTGGGCCAGAGAGCCTTCCTGTCCTGAGCAGGGGGTTGGCAGGAGGAATCTCCTGCTCAGTGAGGGGGTCCCCAGCTCTGCGCCCAGGCCCCGGGCACTGTGTGCACCTGACCAGCACCCCACCCCGAGCTGCTGGGCGGATGCTGCCAGTCTTTGCAGGGTCCGCTCTTTCTGGTAACTCCTGGTCAGCAGAGCGGCCCTCGTGGGCTTCTCCGGCCACCCCTCTCCCAGCCCGACCTCTTACTGCTCGGCCCCGGCTGCTGTTTATTTAAGAGACAAGGAAATGTGTTCCGTATGTACCGTATTCCATACACTTAGCTAATAGCAATGCTGTTTCGTAAGAGTCCTTTGAAGTCCAAGAAAACTTTGGAATCGTTTTTACGAGACTCTGAAGATCTTTTTTCTTGGGGGCAGGAAGTTACATTTTGCCAAGAATAAATGACTTCAACTGGCAGAGGGAGGGGCCGCCGAGCGTGGCCGAGCGCGCTCCCGGCCCAGAGCAGGGCTGTGGACCAGCATGTTATTACTCATAATAGTTATTTTAGCATGCCAGTTGTTCTTAATATAAAAACTTTGTTTTCTTTCCTTTTTTTTTTTTGAACCACTTTGATTCTGCAGTCAAGGGAGAAAGATTATTGATTTTACAAATCATTGTTCTTATTAGGGTTTGTTACAATTACCTGGGAAGATTTGAATTTAATTTCCTCTTTGGTATTTTCTGAGTGTTCTTCCTCCCTCCCTGTTAACTTGAGATAATGTGATGTTTAAAAGCCTCGTGACCCCGTTCCGAAGGATGCTCTAGATGGTTCCCCGAGAGCGAGACCAGGACACACGACGTAATCAACGCTGGCAGCCGTGAAAGCCCTGTGGACACTCCAGAGAAAGCACTCTGCTGTGTTATCCCAGGGCCTGCGTTTCGAAAGACGCTTTTCTAACTACAGTTAATGGCAACTTCTGCTGTCGTCTGCAGGCAGGCTGTGATTTACAGACAGACCGGCTTCACCTGGCACCTGTCCCCTCTGGCTGGCACTGTCCTCCCTGTCTCAGGCCGTCTGGCTTCTGACTTCTTTGCTCTCTGTTCCCGCTGTCTCGTAGCTGCCGCTGTGAAGCGTTAGGTCAGCAGTTTGGGGAAGCACACGTCTGGGTGTGCCATGGGCGTGTCTGGTGATAACTGTCGTGCAGACCAGCGAACTGCGGGGACCCCCACCCCGGATGTGATGGTGTCAGCCAACAGGATTGCAGCTCGGAGAGAATGAGATGGAAGCAGGAAGTTGGCTCATGTTTGAAAAGCTCCATTCTGCTGAAGCAGGTGTGTGTTTTGCTGCCGTCACCCAGGGACATCAGACTCAGTGTCTTCAGCTGTCACAGGCTCACACCAGTGACTCTCTGGGGAGCTCCAGCCTTTGGCCTGGGGCTGCAGCTGCATCCTGGGTCCCTCTTGTTCTGCAGCCTCCAGATTTTTGGGCTGAGTAGCTCCTGGGTCCCCCAGCTCTGCAGTGTGCAGGTGGTTGCTGTGGCTTCTGTCTGTGACCCTGGAAGCCACCTCAGAAATCCATATATGGCCTCTGTCCCTTGGACATGCAAGCCTCTCGGTCTGTGACAGTCTCTCCCAGCCATGTGTTTCCAGCCCAGCACACACCCGGCCACTGCCTTCCCGAGGCCTTTGTCACCAGTCATTGGCTCTGGTCTCCTGACCTCCTCTAAAGAAACCAGGGCAGAGCTCCAGCCAGGGATGCCAAGACGGACCCTCATTGCCCTCCAGCAGCAGGACAGGAGCCGGTGCCCGGGTGCCCACTGCTCCCTGTCCACCTCTGCTGGTGGGTGTAACTGAGGAATCACAGGCACAGCTGGGCTCGGTGACAGCAGCTTCCACTCTACAGATTCGGCCACTTGAGGGAAGAGAGCTTCTGCATTATGGATCCAGCTGTGGAGCCTGGTGACATCCACCACGGAGCTGGAAGAAACCACCCTAAATTCATGTGGAAGCATGGAAGACCCCAAGAGCCAGAGCTTCCGGGGAAGAAGAGCCAAGCTAGACACATCACCGTTGATTTCAACATACACCAAGCACAGCAACACAGTCCTGGTGTGAAAGTGACACACAGACCAGAGAAGCTGGGTGGGGGCCCCAGAAATAAACCCACAGCCGGCAGCAGAGTCCTGACAGAAGTGCACCGATTCCTTCAGAAAAGTGGCCTCTCCTGAGGAAGACCGGATGCCACATGCGGAAGGGTGACATGGGTCCCCTCATGTGCACAGCACACAAGCAGCAGCTCCAATGTATCACAGCCCTAAACGCAAGACCCCAGATCAGGAAGCTACTGGAAGGAAGCAGAGCGCAAACGTCAGGACTCCACTGCACACGGGGGTTTTTGGGTAAGACCCCAAAGGCAATGAAAGCAAAGATAATAATGGGGCTGCATCCATCTCAGCGATCTGTACAGCAGGTCCGAGATCGGGGTGAAGGGAAGACAACGGGACAGGGGAGATGTTCGCCACCACGTCAACATCCAGAAGGCACCAAACACTCAACAGAAGCAAGAACCCAGGTAAGTGGGGTGGGTGGGCGGGTCGAGCGGAAATGTCTCAGAAGAAGAAATGAAAATGCTAATAGACACGTGGAAACTCGAGGACTCTTTGCCATTGGGGAGATTCGAATTGAAATCGCAGCAACGCATCATCACCCCAGCAGGGAGGGCTCTGCTCAGACAGAAAGCAGCGAATGTAAAATATGCCCAAAGGAAATGAGATCAGAGACTCCTGCAGGCCACGTTTATTGCAGTGCTATCATAATCATCAAGACGGGGCAGCCTCGGTGTCCGCGGGGACGAGTGGTCGGGGAAGATGTGGCTTCTATACGCTGTGGATGTTACTCAGCCACGAAAAGCAGGACACTGTGTCTTCCGCAGCAAAAGGAGTGGAACCGGAAGACAGTAGTTAGGCGAAATAGCCAGCCTCGGCCAGCTGGTCTTTGCTCAGTCGCAGCGGTGAGGCCAGAGGTTGGGATGGGCGGAGGCGGGTCTTTGTCTCAGGGCTGTGACCAGCGGAGGAGGCTCCCGGGCCAGCAGCTCAGGGCCGCTGGGCCGAGGGAGCTGGAGTTTCTGAAGCGTGGGAAGGAGGCTCCGCTGCTGAAAGCCTGGAGGACTCTCAGGAGACAGATGCTGCCCCCGTCCTCGGTGCCTGCTGAGTGGCAGGCTGCAGCCCCCCGATGTCTGGGCATCTGATGTCGGCCAGAAGCTGCAGAAACTCACGGCCGGTGAGGACACCGCAGTCACAGCCTAACAGGGGTTCACAGGCCCAGCCTCTGTAGGCACGTCCGATATCACCCACAGGTGACGCAAAGCGTTCTCGGGAGCGAGGAAGGGGCAGATGTGACACTGCACTGCTCTGAGTGGGGGACTCAGAACAGGGACCCTCAAGGATCCTGGAGCCCAGCCCCAGGGAGCCCAGGGAAACTGTGCTTATGTTTTACAACTCCAGTGATACAGCTCTCTTGTCATCTCGGCATGCTGGGAGGCTGAGGCAGGACAATTGCCAGTTCAAGCCCTACCAGGCAACTTAGTGAGACCTGACTTAAATGAAAAAAATTTTTTTTTAAAAAGGGCTGGGGGTGCAGCTTAGTGTGAAGGCCATGGTGCCCTCACCCCCAGGGAAGTGGTGACAGGAGGAGTCTCATTGCGGCTTGAGATGCTGAGACAGGTGGGTTGTGCCCTGGCTCCTCTGGGAAGCTGGGAGCCTGCACTGGCAGTGAGGACTCTGGGGTCCAGTGAGGGACAGGGGCTGGAGGAGCCCACAAGTCAGCACTGCCCCCGCCCCAGTCCCAGCAGGGAGTGTGTTCAGTGGTCCAGGGTCAGAAGCCAGGCCCTTCCCAGCCCTGGCTCTTCCAGCCCACGCCAAGGGCACCAGGACCTGGCTGTGAGACACCTGCAGGATGCAGTTACACACATCACGCATGTAAAGCCACACAAAACTCACGTGGGTGTGAACAGCACTGTCCCACAGAAGACCACAACAAAGAATGCATGTGTGCGCACATGTGTGCATGTGTGTGCGCGTGTGCATGCGTGCGTGCATGTGCATGTGTGTGGCCAGAGGAGCGGAGGGGACTTATCTGAGGTCGGCTCCTGCCATGGAGGATGCTGACTGCAAACCCCATCTGCTGGGTGCGCCAGCTTCCTGTCCCCAACTCCTGTGTGCCTGCAAGGCCCCGGTACACTTGCTGGCCTCGGTGTCGTCTTTTTTGGAGGGTGAAGGGTTTAGTGTTAAAATCCATGGTGGAAAGCTCTGGAATGGGGGGAGGAAAGAATACTGAGTCCTCTCTTATTTGGCATGGCTTAAACACTGAGCAGGGCATTTGTGGAAGAGGATGTGTGTATCCCAGTGCTTGGTGTCATCAGATTGAAAGTGCTTGTGCACGCGCTTGTGAGTGTGTGTGGGTGTGCGCGTCCACACAGCGGAACCACCTAGGCCTGCTCATCCTGGGGCATCGTCCCCTGAAGTTCAGACACTGGGTTTATCTGGATGACCGCTCTTGCTTTCAGTTTCACACTGACTCTGGAGTCTGAGGAATGAGATGTTTTCTGAGGCTGAGGGGTGGCTTCCAGCCAGCCTGGTGGTGAACGTGGACACCGAAGGCATCTTGCCTACATCCCCTGCAGAGCTATGTCCCTTGCTGTCCCTCGGGTGGTTCATGGGGTCGGAGTGCCCTGGGCTCCTGGAGGGATGGGGACTGCGCCCGGCTCTGCTCGCTGGAGGCCCGGCCTGGTGCCCCCTGCCCAGCGCTCTCGCCCAGCCCGTGGCCATGCCCGCAGAGTCCAGCCAGCTCTGCGCCTGACAGCTATCACTCCTCATGACTTACACGCTATTTCTGCTGCCTCCTCGGCTTTTTTATCTTCTGCAAGCTCCTGACATAGCCCTTACTGGTTAGCCCGCCACCCTGCCTTCAGAGCTGAGTTTGGTGAGTTCCCATGGACTATCTCATGACCTCCAAAGGAGGAACAGGCCTGGGCCTGGCTGAGTGTGACTAAGTGATTGAGAATGGTGCAAATACAGACGGGTTCTGATGAGCACTCTTGGACTAAATCTCAGAAATGAGAGCTAAGGATAGGTGTGGATGGTTTTGTGATAGACGCCAATCCATATTTTATGATATCTACACCAAACAGGAAAATAGCTGAGGTGAGTGCCCTATTAGATCTGATTTGGGGAAATTAGCTTTAATGTGCAAAGTGACCTTTCGTACTGTAATTACCAGTGCACTAACCTAGTCTGCACAGGTTATGTTTCAGCAATTTGCCTCCATTCATTCATCTTTTGGATGGGAAGAGCAACAGGGGCATTAGCAGTTGGTGTCTGGCAAAACAGAAAGATCTGGTCATTGCCTGGAACAAACTGTATGGTTTGATTTGCAAAAATATACTATGTATTTTTCTGTAGAAATCTGAACAAAAACATTTTTTAACCATTAGCTGGGAAGAGAGACATTGTAGGACTAAAATTTTAGGTATCCACACATTAGCGTACTAATGAACAGAGAGGAACCAGCTTTTGGCTCGGGGAAACCGCAGAAAGGGCAGCTGCAAAATCCAGGTGATCAGGGTGCCCAGAACTAGGATTTGAAATGCTGAAACCCAATACGTATTTTAACAAATCAATGCTTTTAGAGCTGGCATAGTTCATGTGGAGAAAAGGAGTCTGTCTTCTGTCAGATCTTCTGCAGTTTTCAAGGGTGAACCGGCCTGGGGAGCTGCTGATTTGTAAAACGGACCTTTCCCCAAGTGGACGCTAGAGGGCGCCAAGCACACGGCAGCGAACGGGTAGTTAATGGACCGAATAAACTCTGGCACTCAGAAATGAAGCCATGTTTATTTTATTCTGAGTAATACATTATGCACCTGCTTGTTTTATTTTTTAGACTGATTTGTGTCAAGTGACTTTCCAGAAATATGACATGTGTACTGGATCCAGGCAGAACTAATCTTTCAGTGTAGAGTAGTACTATTTTGTTCGAACTATGTTGCCTGATATAATGAAGTTCTACTTTACTGGACTCACTCTGCAGGGAGTTAGCAGAGTGTAACACGTTGGCACGCACTTTTGCAAGCGTTTTTCTCTGTAACTCTCTGGGAAGTAGTTTTGGTCACGGCCTGTTACATACACACACACACACACGCTCACACATGCTCACACACGCTCTTTGCAAAGGGTGGTGAATCTGTGTCCAAGGGACTCGGGCCTGAGTGGGGCTTTGGCTCCTGGGAAGCGGAAGGCTCAGAGCAGCACCAGAGGGGCTCAGCCCGTGGACTCCAGCCCGCGCCTCGGCCCGCCTGGGCCAGCAGAGCAAAGTTCTGCAGTCTGGGCAGCTGCAGCAGTAGAAGCAGCCTGGCAGGGTCTCCCTAGGTCTCCCTGCCCCTGCACGTGGTCGTTCCCCTGCAGGACACAGCACAGCAGGGTCCCCCTCTGCTCTGGAACTGCATCATCCGGGACCGTGAGTGTGTTCACGGTAGCACTACTCTACCCATGGGACCACACGAGTGACCCACAGTCCTGGCATCTCCTTGTGTGTCCAGATTCCCTCCTCTTAGGGACATGGGGCACTGGGTGAGGCCCCATCCTGGAGGCCCAAATTTAACTGAACCACCTCACTGAGACCCTCAGGCCAAGAGTCAGCTGGGCTGGGAGATCGGGGCTGGGCAGAAACCGGGGATAGCAGCGGTGATGGCTGGCTCCGTGCAAACGGGTGCATTTGTTGGCTGACTTCTGGTGAAACCACCACTGTGGCCCAGCCACGTTCCAGGTGCTCCGAGGAAGGGAAGGCGCAGGCTCCTCTTGAGAGGCTCTGTGGGTCCCTCACTCGGCTGCCTGGGATCTGACAGGTAGTAATTAACTGCTGGAAGAAAGGCATAAATACTTCCTTTTCAGCACTGACATTCTGTCCGTCTGGGGAAGAGAAGGAGAGAGGCATGTAGAGAGAGTTCACGAAATGCTAAAATTTCTTTGAAATAATTTCATTGAAAATTAACAAGTTGATGATTGGGAAAACGGATTCCAATTTACACATAATGGCCAATCATCCAGCATCCCCGGCCTTGGATGCCGCCCTTCCTCTCGGAGCGATGGGCTCCCTACCCTGTCATCATGGTTATCAAGGGCTTCGGAGGTTAATTTGCCTTTCAGACTCCAGCAGCTCGAAGATCATACGCTTAACCCAATTAGACCCACCCTCACTTTCTTCCGCGCCGCAGCCCAGCCTCAAAGTTCTCCCGCGGTGCTCACCTTGACTGGGGTGCAGCAACGGGGTTCCTCACAACCGGGCAGCTTGCAGCAGGGGCGGCTGCGAACCAGGGCTCCCTGCCCATCCCATGCCAGGGGCGGCCCTGGGGCTTAGGGAAGCATTGGTGACCACGCAGGGGACAAGGCCTGGTCCTTGGCACGCCGGCCGCTGCAAGGCTATGCCTCCTTGGGAGCATCCTTCTGTCTCTCCAGCTGCTCATTTTCTATTACTTTTTAATTTTATTTAATTAGTTTTTAAACACATTTATTTTCATCAATCCATGTTTGCAAGATGTAACGGTCCCACTCCTCGTGGCACCGGCCTGTGCATGGCCACTTCTCTGCTCCTTTTCAGGCTGCTGCCCTGGAGTGCAAGCTTTCCCCCTGTCATGCCGTCTAGGGTCTTTCAGACCTGCAGTGTCCATGGGGCCAAGGCTGACCAACAGGGCAGCGAAAGCCTCTGGGCTGGAAGCCCACGCTGCACTCTTGGGCCTCGTGTCAACCTTCTCCCACCCCCAGAGAGACCTCCGTCCCCTCGCCAGAGGACGGCCCCTGCAGGCTACCGCAATCGAGTTCTTGATACTTTCTTTCTCATAAGCCTTTCTGAAAATCCTTTCTGTTGGCAGGGAATTAACTCATGAATAAATGGATAATAATAACGGCTGACATTTCTGGAGCGCTGTTTGGCAGGCGCCGAGCCGAGGGATTTGCTCGCATTATCTCACTTGATCCTCCCGGCGGCTTTGTGAGAAAGCCCACTTCACAAAGGAAGAGCGAAGCCGGGGGAGGAAGGCGCTGTCCTCCGTGGCTCGCAGAAGCAGGGAGCAGACGCGTGACACAGGCACAGGCGTGGGGTGGAAGGAAGCCTGGGGCCGAGACACATGCGGTGTGAGGTCACAGAGCCAAGGTCACCCACCACCTCACGGGTGGAGCAGGGCACAGCACAGCGGGGTCCCCCTCTGCTCTGGAACTACATCATCCGGGACTGTGAGCGTGCTCACGTGTGCAGGGCAGCTGGCCCTCTGGGCAGAGGTGCTGTGTTTGCAGGGTGCACTCTGACCCGGGTTCTGCAAAGTCCCCGAGTGACTCTGTGGGACCCTGGTCTGGGACCCACTACTACTCGGGGATTCTCAGCAGCCCTGGACCCGAGGTCAGGGCAGCTGCCTGCGCCCTCCACGGGGCTCTGCTCCTGGCTCCGGTGGGGAGTAGATGCCTCCGATGGCAAAGCTCCCAGGTGCCTCCTCCCTGGGTCCCCCCAGCCCCTCTGCAAAATTTTGTTCTCCCTTTTCACTGGTTTCTTTTTTTGCTTGCTTACATTCTCTCAGCATTTACTAGGCCTTGCCTGTCACTCATCTATCTCCCTGATTAAAACTTGAGGAGCTCAGACCTAAATGAAAAAAATCTTTTTTTTTTTTTTAAGAAGAACAAAGGTTCACTCGTCCTTGGTGCACTCCTCTGCCCGGGAATTTGCTCCCCTCCCCTCCTTCCTGTAACATCCTGCTCGGTCTGTGGGAGCCCTTCTGTGGGCTCTTGCTGGGCCTACTCGGTCCTACCTCAGTCCCCAGGCCACTCTGCGGCCAGCCAGCCGTCCGCCGCCTGGCAGGCCCTGTTCCGTGAGAGTCTGAAAGCCTCGCTGGAGGCAAAATCCCGGCGCATGTCACCATGACTCCATTTGGTGTTTAGCTGTGCAGAGCATATTGGGAGGTTGAGAGAGACATTACTATTTTGGTTATTTGTCTGCTGTCGAACGTACATGACAAGCTGGGGCTTTCCTTCCAGTGTTCGCCTCCAGCAGACGCTTTTACGGCGAGAGAGGTTTGCAGAGCAATTGCAATCATTCATCTACATTTTACATACTGTCAAATTTTACATTTTTGGGTAATATTAGAAAAATATAATGGTGGTTTAGACCGGGAACCGTGAGGAGACAGTTAAGGGGAAAGAGGAGGTAGGAAAGGAGAACGGAATTAAAATATGAAATGAATTCCAGATGTGCAGCTCCGGGCTGGGCGCAGAGCTGAGGGGGCAGCGCCAGCGGGGCGCAGGAAGCGGGCGGAGGCGCAGGCCAGGGCGCTGGGCACCAAGGTGAAAGGGGAGCGGGCCTGAAGCGAGCCCGTGGGCCGCCGCATCAGAATCCAGCCAGGTGTCCGGCCTGGTGCCCAGGGCCCGCGGCACTCTGCTGCCCAGCCCACCCTGCGGGCCGTCTGGGGAGACCCCGCGCCTCCGACCTGGGTTTGCAGCACGGGGCGCTCGTGGCGCGGCCTCGCCCGGCGCCGGCAGGTGGCGCTGTTGCCGGCGTCTCCTTCGATCCCTGCAGAGCTCGCAATGCCGGTGGAGACCAGAGCAGCGCGTGCAAGCGCGTGCAAGCGCGTGCAAGTCGGCAAAGCCCGGACTCGGCGCGCGGACGCCGGCCTGCGCTTGCGTGGCCGGCGGGGTCTCGCGGGGCTCGGTTTGGGCTGGGTTTGCTGTATGCTCGGGGAAAAGTCATAGAATAATTTCATCACGCTGTCACGCCAGTACTGTCAGAAAGGCGTGGACATAGCTGCGTTGCTCTCCTTCCTGGATGTGAAAAGCCGCGCACTGGTTAGACAGCCCGTTTCCCAGCTGTGGTTCTGACCTCATGGCTGGATGAATTTATCCACATCGTCGTCAGACGGGGAACAGAAGAAGAGAAACAGTTTGGTCCTACTCAGAGTAAATCCGAAACAAAGCCTGTCTCACACCTAAAATGCCTGGGCAAGAACACATTTCTTGGTTGGTTCTTTCCAAAATTTTAAAAAGCTAGATGAGTATCTAGCAGGTTCAGCTGGAGGAATGATTCCTAGGCCCGGAAGGGAAACAGCTGCGTGTGTCTGTGAGAGCAGCAGGGCTGAGACCAAGGTCCCCGAGGGAGGGAGGGAGCCACTGTAGTTATTTGGGGTGTTTTAATTCCACGGTGAACACTGAACTCAATCACATGCTTTGATTAAGTAAGATTCTACAGGCAATTTTCCTAAAAATTGAGAACATGTTGGGATATAACTGTAAAATTAACCAGTAATTACAGACTAAAGATACATTCTGCCTTGCTGTTTTAAAACCTGCGTTTGTGTCTGATTACATTCTTAATCCCCTACACTTATCCACACAGGTGAGGCATTTCGTACCAGCCACATATGACTGAGACTCCTAAAAGGTGGAAAGGTGACATTTTTGGTTAATAATATTTCAGCAGCATCTCCTGAGCATCTTTTCTGTCCTAAACAATGTGGATTCTGATTCAGCTCTTCTGGATTCCGTAATAACAGATGGATGGTGAGATTGTTTACTGCCGCTTCCCACAACTTCCTCTTTGTAAATACTATATTATTTATGAATCAGAAAAGTTTCAGGGAAGCCTCCCCACTGATCACTGCTTGCTGATGAACGTGCACCAGAGGAACTTTCAGCCTCATCATGTCAGGCTTTTTTTTTTTTTAAATAAAGAACTGTTGTCATTTCCAGGCCTGAATTTGTCAGCTGGTTGCACCTCTTGTGTGCAGAGACCTTGACAGGCAGATGTCGGTGACTGTCCCAGCAAGCAGGTGACAGGGACTTGATTGCTCTGAGAAAGTACAGTAGCCTGAGAATCAGAAGCATTTTGCAGACTGTATTAATATGCCAAACATCTTCAGATATGTTTAAAATGTGCCTTAGAAAATACTGGTTTTGAGCTGGTTTATATTCATCTTTGTGGGAACCTAATATCTACTTTTCTGCAGTAACCTAGTAAGTATACTTTATAGACATTCTTGGTCACCAAATGTGACATTTATAATTGTTGATTTGAATGTCTTATAGGAATAAATGTGGGAAAGAGTGACACTAAAATGTACCTCTTCAAGGTTTATTTGATCTGGCCTGATTTTACAATTTACTTTAGCAATACAAGCAGCTTTCCTCTCTCTCTCTTTCTCTCGTAGGCACAAAGATAGTCATGCGGACAGGCTTTTAATTAGGCACAAGAAAAGACAAGACAAAACCAAAGCAAACAAAACAGAAGTCCCCACTAAAATCAGCCCTGCGCAGGACGCTGCCCCGGTTCCCACCCTCGGAGCTAGGGAGTGACGGGCAGCGCCATGGTGATTCATCTGTCCTCGCCGGAGTCCTAGCATGTTTACAAAGCCGTGTCGTCAAGTGCAGTTGTTTTGGGGCTGAATCTGAGCTACTCATCTCTGTGTTTGGGGGACAGGCCGGTTATGTCATCGAAGCTGCAACGGTCGGTGTGCTGTGAGCAGGCCTGTCCTCCCCCGCCCTGGATGCTGTGCCCCCAGGCGGACCCTTGCTGCAGGGACCCTGGGTGCCCAGCCTAGCCAGGATGGCGTGGGTGAGAGATGCTGCCAAGGTTTCCTCTGTGGAATACGAGCATCTGGCAAACAATTCCAACAGCCTTTGCCCATCAGCAAGTGACCGGAAGTGACCCACGAGTGCAGGTAGCAGGCAGGACTGGAAGGCGAAGGCAAAGGTCTTCCCCTTGCAGTTTTCCCCACTCAGAGCATGTGCTTTTGTGACTTGCTGGTGACCCTCTTCCGGGGAAGTGTAGTAACCGGAAGAATGCTGACCGTGGCTCCGGAGCTGGGTTTGCAGTCAGAATAAAGAAATCAGCACTCGGGATGGGCATGTGTTTAAAACAGTTCTCAACAAAAATGAAAACAAAACCAGAACATTGTTTTTCAGAGAGAGTTTTTTTTTTTTTTATTCTCAAAGTAGAAAAAAGTTTCAAAGCTTAAGCTTTTAGGAATTTTTACAGTTAAATTACTACTTTTTTTTAAAAAAAATTACCTTGCTACCTAAAATGTATTTATGAAAGATAATAAACTTTATATTAAAATCTAGCAGAAGCCTATGTATATTCTGATGTACGGCATCAGCTTCTAAGTGGAAATTACTATTTCCAAACATAAATAATTCTGTAGTACTCATACATTTGCTTTAATAAGGCTTTCACAATATACCTAATTTTATGTAAATGTTATTCAGATTTCCATCCAAGAGTTTTGTAGGGGAGGTTAAAGGGTGTTTATCTTGATTCGTTAAAATGTACCATTAAAATTAAGCAGTGACAAATATTATGACTTTTTAAATTGTTTTAAATGGCTGTATTTGTTTATAAGATTTGTGTCAATGTGCAATATTTTAACTCTTTAAATGTAACCTAATTTGATGAATTGTTCATACAGGAGCTATGATCAGAAAACAGATCTAGTAATTTCACGAATTCAACAATTAGTTTGTATTCTCAGTAATCCCCCCTTTATGAGTACTCGATGAAGTGAAGTGCTGTATACCACACTCGAAAATCAATGAGAGCGAACATACAAAAAGAAAGTTAGATATTTTATTTTGTAAAGTACTACTCTGCATGTAACTCTCATGATGCTTTGTGCACAAAATTTTAATGTTTAAAGAGGCCATATATTTATTTAGAATAATTACAGTAGGAATAAATGTTTAGAGTAAGTATACTAAGAATAAATGCAAATTGACAAAGAATATTTCATCAGCTTGTTTTAAAATACTTCTGAAAATGATATTTTAAGGAAGCAAAGAGCTCAGAAAGTCTCTCCATCAGCATGGAACTATTATTTTCTTACATGTTATTTATTAAAAGTAATCAGCAAGGCTAGAGTACAGATAAGGCAGAGCTCTAAATGAAACCTTAACCAAAAATTCAAAAGTGCATTTCAGAATCAAGTATTAATAGAATAAACTTAATTTTAGTTTCTCATAAGTGCAGCTGCATTTTCTATTTAATTACGGGTTTTCAACAGTAGTAATTTTTCCTTGACCTACTCAATCTCAAAAGTCAGAAAATTGCTTCTTTTTAAAAACTAACAATGGCACGGTATGTTTCCAAAGGAAAAAAAAAAGACAAATTACAGAAAACCATTAGTTTAAGCATATTTAAATAGCCAGGAAAAAGTTCTAACAAAAAACTTAGTGAAATAGGAGTAAAAGTTATGAGTTATTTTTATTTCATGGTGTAGCATGGATGTTAAGATATTATATTATTATTTGCTTTTTTCCCCTGAAAGTAAAATTAAAATTATTTTTAAAAAATAATTATAAAAAGCCCAGTGCATTAAAGTGCCTTGTTTCTTATTCACTGGTAAAAGTGTTTTAATTTTATAGTTGTAAATTTGTAAATTTTACAGATCTCATCTGCAGCTTGTTTAGTAAGTGAATAGAAAACAATATTTTAAAAGTGAAAAATTCAGCTTTGACGAACTGAGAAATAAGTTAGATAAGGGAAGAACAGAGGACTGGCCTTTGAAAACACAGTGAGATCAAAGTCAGAATTTCTAGACAAATTCAGAGAAAAAAATATTTTGTCTTAAAAATTGTTAAATGATAGTGAAGTGTAAACAGGTTTCTCAGAATGAAAAGCAAAATAATCTTCCTGATTTAACAAAGTGGGCTTCTTGACCTCAGAGGACAAGGGATAGGTTTTTTTGTTTATTTGATAAAGATTTTATAGAATATACTTTTATTGAAATGCTAGCTAGCCTCCCTGTGGTCTGTGAATAATTTGTGGGTTAGGCTTCTGATCACTGACTGATTACAGAAAGAAAAATTTAATCATCAGTGGATAATTATTCACTGTTCGATTTTCTTTTATCATGTTCAAAAACTTGTGTGTGTGTGTGTGTTGCGATTTCTCCTGATTCTTATAGGGATTTAAGAGCAATCTGCACAGAAGTGAGTTAAACCTGGCAGAAGAATATTCTTCCTAAATCTTAGCTATTGATGATTTTCTTTTCATCTTTTGTGGGCCCAGTACAAGTGATGTCTTCACCACTGGAACATGGTTTCAGTGCTCAGGTTAATCAGAAGGGCCAGGTGACAGATTCTGAACTGCGGGTACTGCCCTGCTCTCTTGGGAACGGTCCACCCAGCCAGGAAGCTCAGGGAAGGTTTTAATAGAAATCAGGGCTGCCAAGACTTTGAGCGCTTTGATCTCTGCTAATTTTGATAGAGTTGATATCAATCGAATGACCCAGAACCTCTTTCCAAGTGCAAAAACCCGGGTTTCCTGGAATGGGAGGCTCGGGTTACTGTAAACTCTACATGGGCTCCGGCTGGCGCTGAGCTGCGCCCCCAGCCCCAGAGGGGCGTCTATTTTGTGATTTACTCAGCGAAGCATCTCTGTTACAATCAGCTGCTGCTGGTGCCCGCGGCTTGGGCACGTGGCCCCGGGAAGGTGGCAGTCGGGTCCTGACAGCTCCTTCAGAGGTTCTGAATTAAACAACCCTGGTGCGGCGAAGGAAGAGGCTGAGGGGGAGGCGGGCTTCTGTCGGGGGCCGGCGGTGAGTCTGTGAGAGGCAGTTATGGCCTCATTCCCGGCATAAAAACGCACATAAAAAGGGTTCTTTGGAGTAAAAGAGACCGTGAAAATCTAAGTGAAAAATAAATACACATTTACATCCAAATTCTTGTAAATTATCAACCTGTAAGAGGCTGACCCCATGTGTCACCAGGACCACAAATGTTGGTCCCAGGTTGTTCCCAGCAGATGACAATGTGCCGCATTGTTCTCCTGGGCAGTGGAGCCATAAAGGGACGCGCGGTGAATTTCAGGCGCTCTTTTATGGTGTCGGGAATGGCATCCGGGAAGTCCTCCCAAAGCCGAGCAGCCCCGGCCCTAACGCGATAATGTTTACCTCTTCATTTGTCGAGCTCTAATGAAGTTAAAGGTAAAAAGAAGCCATCTGTCTACCAGCGGGGGACAGGGGCAGGTTAGGGTTTGGAGCAGGAGCTGTGGGTCTGCCTGAGCTCTGCGTGGCTCCGTGTGGCTCCTGGGCGGAGGTGACCTCTGGCCCCAGGGGTGCTCCCCAGCCCTGTGTCTCCGGAGTGCGGTGAAAATGTCCTTCAACTTTGCTCTTTGTTGAGGAAGCCTCGCCCCAGCTCCAGGGAACCGCTATTCCCGATCGGCAGCGTGTGCTCGGCTTGGGAGACGCCACAGAGGTGGTCACCAGGGAGTCAGCGAAAGACCACCTGGAAAAGGAGCCGTGGCGTGGCTTCAATGGACCCTGAGGTGTCCTCAGGAGGACAGGGAGAAGCCACCACGACCTGCTCCCTGCTCCGTCTCTGCAGAAACAGGCGAGGAGGAGAGGAGGAGAAAGGAGCACAGACAAGGAGGGGTCTGCATGGCGGGGAGCGCTGCTGGGGTCCCCTGTGAGCAAGGGCTTCTCCATCTGCTGCTTCCTATGATTTATAACCAGTAAAACCTCAGCACCCTCTTAACACAGAGGCACCGAGGTCAGAGTGCGAGGTCAGGGCGCCAGGCAGTGCCGCTCGGTGGTTAGGTCAGGGCCGGGTACGAGCCAGCTCGAGCCGAGAACAAGGCTGGAGGTACAGAGGAAGCGGGACACAGTGGAGCAGGGCCTGGCCCGCTATGGGGATGGCACGGGGATCACCACAGGTCCTCCCTTCCTAGTGGAGACCTCCACCGCTGCACCCCTGTTCCCTTTGCAATGAATGAAGTCCGCCATGGCCAGGAAACCCTTCCTGAGCCCACGGCCTCAGGACTGCCGCAGCTTCTGTGCTCCACACTGACCTCTGATAGCTGAGGCTCCTGTGTCACCCTGAAGCCCAGGGCCGCCGGACCGAGTAGACCCAGGCCTGGGTGACTTACTCTCCTGCTTCCCGTCCCAGACGCACGGCTGTTGCGGGCACGTTGGCTGTTCGGGTGGCCAAGGGCAGCTCAGAGGAAGGCCCAGGCCCTGCACCAAGGGTCACCAGTGTGTGCTTCCCCGACGCAGCCCAGGAAGGATGCTCTAATAAAGGGCGCGCGGTTGCTGACTGACAGAGGCACCAGTAGGGGCCAGTGGCAGAGAGCTTCACAGTCAGCTGCAGGGCCTTGGCGCTCCCTCCGGGCGGTGGCTGCCAGCCGGTCTGGGCTTGCTCTGGACTGGCCGGCATGGGGAGGACGGGTCGGCAGCCAGCCTGAGGCTCTGTTCACGAAGGGCGCAATTGCAGAGCTGAAAGGCGTGCCTTCAGAGCCCGCCACCTTTAGGAGCAGCCACTGCGCTGTCCTTGCTGGGATTAGGTGAGCGGCTCTCTTGATGTGATCAGGTCAGAGCTGCTGCTTACAGAGAAAGATCGGAGTTTGGGGTGAATCTCCGAGCCACGAGGAATATTTCCATTTCGGATTCTTATGTATTTTGTCTAAACTCCACCTGCTTTGAACAACCAGGAGCAGATGTTACTCCCTCCCGCCCGTCCTCTCCAGCCCTGTCTCTGTCCCTGTCCAGCCCTGGCTGCGGGCGAGGCTTTGCCTGTTGGCTGCGGTGTCGGGGTGACGGGGGGCTGCTGTCTCATCCAGATCCTCTCTAGCTCCTCTTCGTCTGCTGGGGTTCAGAACTGTTTTACTGTAGCGAGTCTCTCATCAGGCACTGGGGTTCACTTTCCGGGAGGGGAGGAAAAGATACTACATGTTGGATGTCAGGTGTTTGTAAATCAGGTCTTGCCTTCCTGTGTGAGGTATAATTTAAAAAAACTCTTTAGATTCATTTCGAGTGTTTTCTTTCAGAGAAAAAAATTCCCCGAATGCTAAGCTTTTCCATTCTTCTCTCAAACTCCTCATCCTGACTTGGATTCCTGATGGATAAATACGCCACCGGGCACACCTGAAGAAGGCAGCTGCCACCTGGGAGCCACGTTACTTGGTTCTCATGTGAAAGTTTACAGTGTGTGACACCTTATTATCAGATATAGTGGCTTTATTGTGTTTTCACACTTTTATATATTAGCTTAATTTTTTATTAAAAATCATGAGGCAAAGAACAATTTTATTTTTTATATTATCCAAATATTTGTAGAGCAATCAGGATGTAAAAAGAATAATTTTTGTTAAAAATAGTGTGTTCATGAGCTAACCTATCTCATATGTCACACTGACCCCGGAAATGGGGTTTTGGGGCTGTCCACAATTAATCCTTCCCAAATAGTAAAATAGTCATTAGAAAAATAATAAAATGCTTTTAGCAGCATGAGCCATTTCTGGTTTTCTTCACTTGGCAAAGCTTCTGCTGCAGAGGCCAAGCTGCTTTGTTTATGTTGAGATCATCTTTAACGTTCCTGAGATGAACTTTTAACAAATCCATAAAAGCTTGCTAAAAATAGCCATAAATATTTCTTTGAAATTGAGTGAATTTCCTGTGGAATTTGTATCCATGTCAAGTTTTTGTAAGTGCAGAAGCAAGACATGAGCAGTATTTCTGGACTTCATTCCTGATTTGCAGGTTAGCTTCCTTCTGTGCACAGAAAGAACATTGGCAGAATTTAATGTGGGGATTCGCAGTGTATAGAACCAGGGCGTCGGATGCGGGGTGATATTAAAATTGCTGCTCTCGTTTTAGTGATGGACTTAACCTCTTATGAAATTTGATATGCCCCTTTGTTTTCTATGGCACTAGACACAGGAGATAAGGAGAAAATGGTCCTAGAAATAAGCTCGGTTCCTTCTCTCTCAGTGATAAAGCGACTCTCGGGAGTGAGAGAAGTGGTCCAGAGACCTCTCGCTGTGAAGCTTCTCAACATATTGCTGCCTGTTATATTGTACCGAACACATGCACTTCTGTTTAGTAATATTTTGGGGAGCTGAGATTTAGGAAAGAAAAGACTGCAGCATTTTTTTTTCAAGCAATTCTGAAGTTTTAAGGGGTTATTTATTTATTGATACTGTGCTGAGCATGCATCATTTGTAATAACATTTTCAGCTTAGCATTCCTTTTTTATTTAACTCTGATTTTTAGACCTTCGAGTTTTTCTTTGCTTTAGCTTGGGAAAACCAAATAAGTGCAAGTTTCCTCCAAGACACCTCATGAAAACATTTTTTTAAATAAAATCAAGAGTGAAATGAGTCTATATTTATTTGGAAGATCATCTGACTACTGCTAAATGGAGTATCTCAATCTGAAAGTGAAATCTGCTTCACTGCTAAAAATTGCCAAGAGTTTTTTAACTGAGATTTGGGAATCTGCAGAAAATGTAAAAGTTTTTTTTTTTTTCTACAATAATCTGTTCAGTGAACAAGCTGTGAAAAATAGTTCTGGATTTTGTGCATGTGACGCAGCAGACGGTAAATTTCCATTTTAAAGAACGATATGAGTAGCTTCTGGCACCCATCTCTGCTGCCTTACTCGAATCTACTTACACTGAGTTACAACAATGCTCTTTATTATTTCTCCAGAGCAAAAAATACCAAGTAGCTGTATCCCTCGATCTGGGGTTAGTAACACAAGGGCACTTTGAAACCTTATCAAGCGTGGCTTAAAATACCACAGTTATATTAAGAAGATACTTTTTCCCTGCTTTGAATGCTTTGCATTGGAAGAGCTTTAGAAATAATTACAGTTTCTTTGTGAGCATATCATTCGGTAGTAGGTGGCCCCATAGTGAACAGTTAATATAAATTATTAAAGGAGAATTTTTTAGAAAGGTGTAATTATGGTTTTCATACAAACATAAAATGAACGTGTTGAAGATTTTAATTAATTAATTAATGAGGGGAACAATAATAGGTCACAGTCTGCTCAAAGGAGAATTCAAATTCACACTCACATACACACATAGGCAGATAAGAATCTACAGAAATTACTTTCACAGAGAGACTCGAAGTGGGTCAGAATCTCCAGAGCAGTAACTAATTGCCTGGCATGGGCTGCATCTTTTAGCTTTTCTATGGACCAGAATAATCTCCATTACTGTTAACTTTCTGCAGTTTACAGAGATGTGTAATAATACAAGATATGAAAGCCCCGGGTGGCCTGGGAGGCTGTATTAGATGAGGCCAGTGAATGACCTTCTGGTTTATTTCAAAGTCTTTCAAAACTTATAACCAAAAGATCCAATGAAAAGTGATTTGTGCATTTCTTCCTCAGAGCAATCAGTGTTGCTTCCTAGGCCGGTGACAGGGTCTGAGCGTGGCAGGGAGTCCTCACACACCACTGACTGCTGCTGTGTGTCCTGAGGAGCACTTCTCAAGGAGCCAGGCAGGGCCCACGCGTGGTCTTTCGTCCTAAATCTCAAGAATCTCAGAGAGATCCTGAAAGAAGCTTGGGTTGGCCTTCGAGGCCTTGCTGCGTACCTTTCTCCGGCCTTTGGTCTTTTCACAACCAGGGGTGTGTCGCAGAAAACATGAGATGAACAAGTGATACCAGGAGTCAAACGTTCCCCATGACAAGTCCCGGAACCCCTGGGGGTGAAGTCAGCACCGCCCTGTCTGTGGAGTGCGTGGCCCCCGAGGGCAGAAGATTCCCCATCCTCAGGACCCTCATGTACCGTGCTGGCTTCTGATCACCCCAGATCCTACGCTGGTCACCTTCTGGCCTTTGGCAGTGTTAGGTTGTGCTGGAACTTATTTTTATTCAGCCTTATCTTACTCCAGTGGGATGACCTGGGGATACGGTGCAGGCTCCCGAGAGGCCCTGAGCCCCAGCGTCTTCTCCTGGGTCCGGCGCCGGACGTCCTTCCTTGCTCCTTCTTGCCTTGGACTCGCCAGTTGAAGCGGTCTCTGTGCTGCACTGACCCCTTCTCTTGGGAGCGGCAGTGTCTCCTGTTGTTCTCAGAGCTTCACTCGTGTTTGGGAAGGAAAATTAAAGACCAAGATTTTCACTGGGAGCTGGCAGTGTCAGATGATGAGTCGCTCACGGCAGGACCACTTGGCACAAGGCAAAGTCGGGGAGGACAGGACAGTGTGAGGAGCAGGTCAGCTTCTTGCCCAGACCCTGGGGACTGACCCTCTTCTTGCTGACGTCTCCAATAGACTGTCATACTTTACAAGCCATTTGCCTGTATACTATCTCACTTAATCTTTTTCTCAAAAACCCACCAGTTCCTAGCTGTGCAAGGTGAATTTTGACTGCAAAAGTGATTTTCCCTAATCAAGGCAGCTTTTCTGCATGAAGGAAACGAGGGCAGCATAATCCGCCCCTGCCAGCTCTCTGACAGCTGGACGTTGCCTCCACATTATCCGTGTCGTGGTAGCCACAGCCGCAGGAGAACAGTAAGTGAGCGGGGCTCCGGCCCCACAGCTGAGTCATCTGCTGTTTATAGGTGTGGTCTGGAATTTCCTTCCTCCTTGGTTTTGCCATTACCACTGTGAAAATTAGTTCTATAAACACGGAAAGTCCACTAACTGTCACTTTGTACTTTGCCATCCAGTATTTTCAGATACAATAAAATTGAACTAGGAAATCTTGGGACCCAAGTTCCCCATTATTTTCCTCTGTGACTCCCTGTCAGTGGAAGGAGAGATGCACTTGGCAAAAATGGTACAACGCTGATGGATGAGCATCAGGGAGCTTCTGCCAATCCCCACTGTCAGTAGCTGAAGTGTCCCTGGACAAGTAACTTCATATTCTGAAGAAAAAAGAGTAATATTTCAGTTTAGGGTTAGTGGAATTGTGAGGACTAGGGGTGGTTAAGTGCTTTTAGTTAAAAGGTGTTATTTAAATTTAAATGTGAAGCGTTATTACTATGAAAAGTAATTAAGGATGTGAATTTTGTTATGATTAAATTTTCTTTTAAAATCTTAAACACGGAAGGCCAAAGAGGTCTGTACTTACATACCCTTTGGGTGTCTATGTATCATTTTCTGTCTATGCCAAAAGTCATTGTGTATGGATTTTTATTAAATGAATAAATAAATAAATTTCATTCTGGAACTGAGCTGGCTTTATTCTTTAGAGATCAGAAGACAGTTTTGGTGACTTTGGGAGGCTCTGGCTACGGGGAGAAATACTTCCTTAAATGGCAATGAATTTAAATTCTTATGTAGTGACTGAATTTCTAGTCTGAAAATCTTTATCTTCATGTATTTTAAAGCACTTCCCCTCCCCTCTTATTCTTCCTTACAGTACATTTTTATTTTAGAGTTTGTTTTAGAGTGAGCTGAACATCTGTCAATTTTGACTGTCCAGAGCCTCTGCCTGCTTTCCTGTCCTCTCAGGAAACGGCATCTCAGCAGTGCCGTCCTGTCCTACTCTCCTTTGGGGGGTTGTCAGTAGGACCCAGTAGGCCATCTCTTGGTCCGTTCGGTCCTGAGGTGCTAACCAGACTGTACAGCAGCCATGGCAGACGTGGTGGTTGTGGTGGTGGATTCCTGGCCACAGTTCCAACCACGCTGAGCATAACGCTTTCGACTCCCTCTTTCTTGCCTTTGGTGTATGTTTGGGTCCCTTCTACCTCTTTGCCTATCTTCCAGCTTCACTTACTTTGCGAGTTCCACAAAATTTCTCTTAAAGTAGATGAGTCAGTAGCTTGCACCCAAGAATCCAGACCAAATCTGTGAATTTGTGGAGGAGGGACAACAAGTTAACACAAGAAGGAAGCCAAGAACAATGCTTGGTTCTGGGTCACCGCTAAGGTATTGGCCACTGCTGTTATCACACTTTTCTTAGCACTACTGCATGGAACTGTGATTGTTTGGTTTGCTGGGCTCACAGACCAGGCTGCATGAATATGGTTGGTCTTCATGATACACTTGAACCCATCCAAAGACGTGAAACCGAGGGAGAAGAGCAAGGTAAAGAAGGCGCTGGGGAGAAACAGCTAACGTATGCCATGCGCATGTCCAAAGGTGGCAGAATGAAGCCTACTCATCCACACAGCCGTTATGCACAAGTAAAAATGTGGGGGAAAAGAAAGTGCTGGTAAAAGCTGAAAGTTAGGACTAAAGAAAAAAGAGAATTTGTGTTGGCCATTTTTACATCTAGCTTAGTATTTGGAATATAGTCAGTATTCAAGAAATATTTACTAGTTAGAGAAAAAGAGGTTAATGTTGACAGTATCAAGCATATATTATAACAAATTGTATTAATTCAGTTCATTTGATCCATTGTGCCTTAATAGGTCCAAGAGAAATAGAAAAATACACATATCGTGCTTTTTGCCCTTCTACTTTTAATAAACTTATAATTTTATAATGAAGGAAGGATGAAATAAGAAACTCATGTTTATCTCATTCCTCCACATGAATATTTTTATGGCATTTATATATAATATTGTAGAATAAATTTATCTCTGCTCTTATGACTAGTTCCTCTCAACCATAGATATGACTTAATGCCAGATATGTTAAAATTGATCACAAAACCAAAATGTGCATAATTTATGTTATCTGGTGGTTGGTTTAGAATTGCCATTCCCTCCATGATCAGAGGTAATTGAGATTTTTGTTGGATGCAATTGGTACTCTGATCTTAATTGATTTCATTGAAAGTCAAGTTCTACATTTTGTGTTCTGTACTGGAAACTTATTTTATCCAGTAAATGATCATGCACTGTACAGTCATCTATAAAGTACTTGTAAAATCCAATGGGGTGGAAGTTGAGCTGAGTATCAGCATGGAAGCTCCATGCACGTGAACCCTGTCAGGAAGAGCGTGGTCTACTCTGCACTGTAACTACGGCCAGCAGAGGAAAGCAGGCCGGGCCGGGCGGGTGTGGGTCCCGTCTCTGGGCCTCCCTCTGCCCAGTCTGCCTTCACAGTGTCTCCCAGGAAAAAAGTCTCCCAGGCCCTGGCGACCTCGAAACTCAGGATTCATGGGTGGTGGTGCAGGTCCACTAGTGGATCTTCCAAGGGTGGGACCTGTATTCACTCTATCTACCAATTGTTTTTTGTCTGCCCAAGATGAGAAACTAGCCTCAGAATGTAAATCATCTTTATCAACAAACATACTGTTAGGTTCAGCGGACTTTTGCTCATTTTGTAACAAGACTTTATTGTGAGGAAGCCTTGCTGTGCAGATGACAAACCCTCACCGCAAAGGCACAGCAGGTGGCAGAGGCTGCCCCCAACAACCTCCAGAGAGCCCATGGAAATGCAGTTGTAGGGCCACAGGAAATACCTACTGGGTAAGTACTGGGGGAGAGGCTAGAAATCTCCTATGCGTTTCAAAATTTGAGTAAAATTATTGCAAAGTGTTTTCAGAGTAATCAAAAGACGAGGGACAAAACCTATTTTTTAATTTTGAAAAAATGTGAAATCATGCTTTTTTGCAGGTTTCCATTCAAATGGGAGATCTTGTGGATCTCTCTGAAGTGAACACCAATGCCTTATCGTTTGAGTTGCATTTTCCAGGTTTGTGTTATACATATTGGATTCAAATAGCAAAACTATGTAGATAATGTATTAATTTAGCTTTTCTAAATTTTAGGAGAACTGCATGCTCTCATGTTTTACATTAATTCAAATTAGGACCTCTACTCACTAAACTAAGGGGCACAGTATGAGTCTAAATGCGATTTGTATAAAGGCTGTGTTTGAGCATGATAAGGGGTTTTCTCTAACTTCGAGACTATACTGAGGGCATGATTTTATTACAAAAACAAAGAATCAAAACAAGTCTCAGTTTGCCTTCTCTGAGAGTCGACCTGTCTTGGCTTTGGGGATGGATGAACACTTGATCTATTACAGCTGGCGTGAGTTGGGAAGGTCTTTCCATTTTGGGGACATCGTGAAGACAGCTGGAGGTCCCAGAGTCCCCAGGAGAGCTCCTCAGGCTTTGGAAGGCAGCTGGGGATGAAACTGCATTCCCTGCTGGCCAGGCAGGGTCTAGAGAAGCAGGTAAAATCTTTTACATGAAAACGGGTGATTTCTTCCTTGTCCTGAAGACTGGAGGTGTAGGTGGAAGGCAGGCGTCGAGGGCTAGACCAACATGGGGTCCTTCAGATGTTATAAAATGTTGTTACTTTTAATAGCAAACTATTTCTTCTATAGAGACTGGGCTTTGATGATTTTGGTTCCTACGAGGCGTGTACAACGGTCTCTGATTCTTCTCTCCTCCTGGGAACAAGGAAGGTGGCCTGTGTTGGAGCCTTGTGACTTGTGGTAGGCCTAGTCTGTCAGTGAAGGAGTATCGCCTGCAGCAGGAGTGTGGAGGGTTAGTGTGACACCTCCCTGTGCTCTTTCTCCTGCATCAGAAAGAGCCTCCTCTTAGGAAGACAGTGCTGTAAAGCCAGAAAGCAGCTTAGATTCCTCGGGTGATGGTAGAGGATGTGGTTCCTCTAGGTGAGGCCTGAGGCAGGCCGAAGTTCTCACGAAGGAGAAATAGAGCTTGGTGGCTGAGCCACTGGGCTTGTGGGACTATTTGTTACCACTGCACAGCCTGGTTTAACTCATAAGTGAAATAACTCGGTCATACAGCCTCAGCTAGCTTGGTTCTTAAGTACTTGAAGTAATTATGATCACGAAAAGTTTGGGTAAGTCATTGGAGACAAACTTTTCCTGCATCCATTCACAAATTTTTTCAGCCACCCAGCAAAAAGGGAGGTTGGACTGTGTACCCACCCTGTGTGGGTCAAAGGGGTTTGATGTCATGGGCATCAGAGTGCCCTGCGCTCTGGAACCTTGACTCGGAGTCCGGGCCCCGTCACGTGTGAGCTGTGTGATCATTGTCACGCTCATGACCTTCCTGTGCGCCAGCTTCTTTACTCTCCACTCGTGAATCAGCAGCTACAAAAGGGCCTGGCTTACGGAGTCCTGTGCAGATAGAAGGAGATAACACAGGCAGGGCATCTGGCACTGTGATCCACGAGGTAAGGGTTCAGCACACACTAGATCTCATTACCTGGTGGCTCCCCTGTCATTCCACCAGCTCCTGCGGCTGTGAAAATCACACTGTAGGAGTGAAACTCACTTCTATTAGTAATTCCAGCACTGTTCTTTATGCTGTCCATATGCTTCATATGCAAGGCCACTCGAAGGTCTCAGTTGACACTGTGGCAGTCAGGAGTAGAGGTGGCAGGCTGGCTGCTCTGTCCCGTCCCACAGGCTGAAGCCACGCTTGCCGGGGGACTCATGGAGCCCCTCAGAGGACCCTGCTCAGGCTTCTTCAGGTTGCTGGTCCCTTGCAGCTGGCAAAGAGGGACCTTGCTGTATTCTTGCCGGCTGTCTGTGGGGGGACGTCCTCTGCCCCCAGAGTGCTGGCACTGTCATTCCAGACCTGGGAACGGGTTTGAGCCTCCCTCATCCTCGGTTCCCTGGTCTCCTCTTCTCCCTCCAGCTGGAGAAAGTTCTCTGACTCACAGGGATCATGTGATTAGGTTGGTTCACCAAGTAATCCGGGGTCATTTCCTTGTTTTAAGGTTGTTAACCCTATATCTGGAAAAATCCCTTTGGCTCTGCAATACAGTGATTCCACAGGCCCCAGGCATCTTCCAGGATCCTAATTTGGCCCTCAGTTCTCCTGGTCCATGACCTCCCTTTCCTGTTCTTAATAACTGGGATCACATTGCTCCAGGGTTTAGCTCAGCTGGTTAAGGGCCCGCCCAGGTAACCATGAGGTTGTGAGTTCGATCCCAGTTGAAGGTAAAACACACACACACACACACACACATAACTGGGATCACCGAGTGCCTCATGTGGCAGTTACCCTACCACACACCTCTGTCTCTCTAACTTCCTAACTTCCCTGGGTGGCACCATACGCAAGTTATTGTTAGTTTGTCATTGGAAAGATAGGGAGCTGATGCCAAGAAGGGTTCTTGGATGTAACCTAACTCCAGCTCCCAGAGAATTACTAACAGAAGGGGAGGGTACCAAACCAGGTCCAGCTAACTGGCCTACTCTGGGACTTCCCTGCCACACACCCACGATGGTGCCGGGCCTCCCTCTACATCTCTGCTTAATTCTCCACACAAAACAGGGGACCCCCATTGGCAGTGATTCATAGATAAAGTTGTTCTCATGAACTTTATGCCAGGCCCTTTTGTAGTTGCTGATTCACAAGTGGAGAGTTAAAAAGCTGGCGTACAGGGAGGTCATGAGCGTGACAATGATCACACAGTCACACGTGATGGGGCCCGGACTCCGACTCAGGATTTCAGAGCACGGCGCAGCTGCCCATGACATCACACCCCTTTGTTATTTATTTTGTTTATTAACTGTATTTTCATTGTCTTCACTTGCTTTTTTCTTTAAAAGCTAAACATAGTTTACAAAACACATTGTGCAGGGCTGCATTTTACTGCCTCTCATCTGAACTGCAGGACCTTTATGCTGAGAGTTTGTCATAGCTGAAGCTGGTGTTCTTTAACACCTTGCAGAGGTATCTAACTGCTCACACGTGTCACAGATTTATTTGAGGTGGCTCTTGTGAGGAGGGGGGGGGGTGGGAGGTGGAAGGTGCCAGAGGTCTGGAATAGACAGTGTCCACCTCTCACAATGGTAGAAATAGATGGGTATTTCTAGGACACTGATTATGTTCTGGGCATCGTGCTGAGCACTTTCAAAGAGCCTTGGGACTCATTTCATTCTCAAGGTCACAGGAGGTGTAACCTCACTTTCACTTTACTGAGCTTGAACTTGGAGCACAGAGAGCTTTAGCAATGGAAGCTCTTGCATCTACAAACTAGTAAACTTGGGATTTGAACTCAAGCCCTAGTACTCCCTTATATTTCAGAGATTACCAAGAAACCACCGTGCTAAGATTCTAGTGGATATGCTAGGGCTGTTTGCCATTCATTCTGTGCTCTGTCCTTTACCTAAACTGGTATCCAGCATCTACTACCAGGACTGGGGCTGGTGCTCTTGACTGCAGATGGTGAGTGGTAAACCTGACTGGGGGCCTTGTCTCCACACCAGCAGGAGGCTTTGGTGTCCCAGTCCCTCTCCTCAGGGAGAGGGACAGCCCGGGACAGCCTGGGTTCCCTTACTGTGCTATAGAGAGACCTTGTCCCTGGACTGTCCTGGCAACTCATGTAGCAGGGACCTTGGATACCCCCCCCCCCCACCCACTGAGCCCCACTTGGGGTGGATATTTCAGTGTCATGGCAAGCGCCTCCTCTTCCTCTGCAGACTGGGGGGCTGAGCATCTGCATCTCCAACCTTTCCCCCTCTCTTTCAAAAGTGGTGATGTGGAAAAGCGTATTCCTGAGTGTCTATGGGCGTTTTTATTCATTTATTTATTTTTGTTCTGTTGTAGGCTCTTTCCACAAGTATCTCGAAGACACAGCCTTACATGTGTGACTGTTTTAATATGCTTTTGAAGAAAGTTTTTAAAGAGTGATAAAGCGTGTATGCGTGTGTAGCTGCCACACAAAAAGCTTTTGGCTGCATATTAATAGAAATAAGAGGAGATTACATGTTTTTGAACTTATATCTCAGAGAAAGAGGGTGTGTAGATGTGTTAGGAAGGATGCCACGTGCTCCACCGCCTGTCCAGGCACTACTGAATTTGATATTCCATCCTCAGAAGGATGTGCGTTATGAAGACAATGACCAGTTTGGTCAGAAGGGCAGAACTGACGCGGGGTTTTGTGCTGCGGAGGAGAGCCGCAAGGGCGGTAGCAGGCGAACTGAGACTTTGCAGTGGTTTTGTCAAGTCACACGTGACACGGTCGGAGGAAAGGCAGGCAAACCGCTGTCCTTACACGCACTGCATCCCTCTGCAAAGATGTTTTAACATGACACTGAGATTTAACTTAGCCCTGAAACTTAACAACACCGATCCAAATGTATTCTTAATTATTGGGCTAGAAGCACATACATGGTATCATTGTCTTTACCTGCTTTTTTCTTTAAAAGCTAAACATAGCTTACAAAACACATTGTGCAGGGCTGCATTTTACCGCCTCTCATCCGAACTGCAGAACCTTTATGCTGAGAGTTTGTCATAGCTGAAGCTGATGTTCTTTAACATCTTGCAGAAATCTTTGAACTGCAAACTGACAGTGATCCTAAAAGGGTTTATTCATTTTCATTAATTTCAAAGAAAACTCTCTGTGATATAAAAGTGTTCCGTAAGCCCCTGCTAATTAAAAACACACCAACACATCATCCCAGATCTACCAGTGCTGTGACGCTCAGCAGCGTACGTCACAGGGGGATTCTGATGAGGCCGTGGAGGGTGACACTCACCTCTGCCAGGCAGAAATGCCTGAGGTCTCTGGCTGCAGATGTATCTTCTGGTTCTGGTCCACAGTGAGAAATGCCTTACTTTAGAAACAGACTCGCTCGATCGTAATTTATTCAATAACTTTTCTAGGTGTGGTGTTTCTTCTACCACTCCATGCCTGCCCATGTGACGCCGCCCAGGAGGGAAACGAACACACCGCTGGAGGAGGGAGGGAAGAGCCCCCGGGGCAGCTGGGCAGGATGGGTGTGCTCCGGGAGGTGGCGAGTCCGGGCGCTTCCTAGGCTTCCAGGGTCTCAGTCCTGCTGCGGGCGTGGAGGGAGCCAGAGGCTGAAGGGGCTTGAGGACAGTGCTGGCAAAACTTGATGCCTTTTTGGGACCTAAACACCTTACCGAAGGAACTTTAAAGAACCAGAAAATCACTCAGTAAGCTGTTTTGAGTCAAAATCCTCCTAGTTCACTCTTAACATATTTTTAGCTTAATAATTTATACAGCACCAACTACTTAACACTTAATGACTTAACACTTTATGAAAGATTGGTAGTTGGTAGCAATGCCAACAATGGAAATCTATGTGTCCCAGTAATCCTTGTGCAAAGCACCGGCTGAGTCCTGGTGGGGCAGGAACGCTCGGAACAGACAGGCTCTGTGCCGTCTCGGAGCTGCAGGCAGAGGAAGCCAGCCTGTGGTCTTCCGGGAAGCACTTTCCATCCAGCCTCCAGCATTTTGAAAATAAAATCTACCGTTGTAAGATAAACTCAGCTGATTTCAAGCTATGGTATATATTTGAGATGCCAATACGCATCAGTCATAGTCACATACTGCTATTTATTTTATTTACTTTTAGTGGAATTAAAAAAAAGCACAGATGACCCTAACGCGCCGTGCGCGGTGTCTGAGCAGGGCTTCCCGTGACCACCATCTTCCCAGGGGAAGGAGCCCTTGTGTGAGAGGCAAGGTGGGGCTTCAGCCTTGCCTCCCTCTCGCACTCGCAGGGGAGGGTGAGCGAGCTCTCAGGGCTTCCCGTGCCCCTCCCGGTGTGGGGTTATTTCTGTGTGAAGGGCTCTGCGCCACCTCAGGGACAGCATCGTCCCCAGCTCACAGGTAAGCTCGCCTGCTGCTAAACCACCTGTCTTTGTTAGGAGCTTTGCGCTGTGCCGAGCGGTACACACAGTTACCACGCTGCGCTTTTAGGGAAACTGCGGGACGTGGTTCTTCTCACCCCCATTTTGCAGATGAGAAAATGGAGCATCAAGAAGCAATGTGAGCAAACTGGTAACGTAGGAAGATGGCGGAGGAAGACTTGGACTCCAGCAGCAAAGCTCACAATCACCAAGACCATTTCTTGAAGAGAATTCTGTTTTTATAAACCTTAAAATTTTGGGATTCGGGGGCATAGCTAGGGCGCCTGAGAGAGGAGTAAGTGTTTGTCTCTGAGCAGGAGACCTGTGGTCCTGCGGGAGCGGGGAGGGCAACAACTGGGGAGAGTCTCTCGCCCGCCTCAACCATTGGTTCCAGCGTCCCCGGGAAGTTGTGTTAAGGATCCTCCTTTCTTTCCTCAAGTGCTGCAGGTACAGCAGAGCAAACAAGGCCACAGCTCAGCGCGCGAAACTTTGCATCGGAGGTTTTTAAACAGCGGAAGCTAACACAACCGTGATGCTCACATTCTTGGGCTGGGACTAAGGCGTACATACCCAGTGGTACCAGCTTTCATGGGTTAAGGAAAGAGAAGAAAAGGTTATGAAAAACCACTGTAAAAGTAACAACAAATTTCTCCTGCATGGCTCACATAGCCACTGTGAATATTCGTGAGGTAATGATAAAAATCGCCATAATTCCGACGTCTTCTTTTACTTCTTTGCCCTTCTGCAAACTCTCAGCTGGCTTCTAACCCTGCCCGCTCTGGTGCGCTTGCCACAGTTGTGTGCCTGAAACAGTTGCTCAGGTCTTTGTGCAGTGAAAGTGGAAAGTTACCCAGGACTTTTTCATAGGAGTTTTGCAACAGTATGAGAATGTAACAGCCCTTGACAAGGAGGTCTCTGATCGATTTCCATACGCTGTGTTTGTGAGAAGCACACTGGTGGGTCAGGGGCATAGCTCAGCGGCACAGCACCTGCCTGGCAAGTACAAGGTCCTGAGTTCAATTCCTGCTACAAAAAACAAATCAGAAGCACACTGGCTCCATTTGCTGCAGGGATGTGATTGATGATAATGGCACAATGCATTATGACTTTGGCTACGAAGAGAAAAAGCCGGCCATGGCAGTGTCACGGCTGACCCTGGAGCTCTGCCCCGGACTCATGTCACCTGCGCTGGCGAGCACACTATTGACCAGAAGAAGCCGTCAGAAGTCAGACGCATGGAGAGCGGGTGTCGGTGGCGTTTCTTCCCAGGTTTTATTCTTTCTTGTTTTCCATTGAAGAAGGTGGCATTTCAGAGGGGTTCTCTGCCCTTCTGTGTCCTGGCCAGACCCTGCAGAGGGAGCAAGGCGAAGAGGGTGCTGTGTGTGACTCAAGTGATGATCACCTCGCAACTCACAGTGGCAATGCAGAAGACCTGTGCGTTGCAAGGTGCAATTGGCCATGCAGGTTTAAGCTTGGAGGCCACGGAGGAGCTTTATGAGTGCCCGGACAGGTGCTGGTCACTACCGATGCCTTGAGACGCCAGGTCGCGCTTTCCCTCGTAGAGAGCAGAGTTGCACTGGATTAGAAGTCAGTCACCTGGAGGTGTGATGGTGGAGGCAGTTTCCAGAGAGGCCTCTTCAGACAGCGGCAGAGGGAGCCAGGGTGGGGGGCATAGTTCTCAGCACTGCTCATGGCGCTGGGTCAGCTCAGGGTGCAGGGTTAGCTTGAGCTCTAGCCCCACCGATGCCCTGTGGGCCCTGAAGTCCTCAGCTGGTGCTTCACTGACACCCTTGATGGAAACTTGAACTTCCACATGGCTGCAGCTTCCTGTTTCAGCATAGACCAGACTGGGGACATAGTAATATCAGACTGTTTAGACAGAGCAATAAACAACAGCACAGTACTTTAACTAAACCCAGTTTGCAGGCTAATCTTAAGGCAGCTCTGTTGGAGGACTCAGGTACGTTTATTAACTCTAATAGCAAGGAAGAAAGGGGAAGGGAAAAAAGGTTGAAAGGCATTGTTTAGAGAAGAGAGAGAGAGACAGAGACACATACAGAGAGAGAGACAGAGAGAGAGAGAGAGAGAGAGAGAGAAAGAGAGAGAGAGAGAGAGAGAGAGAGAGAATTCGTGCTCAATTTCTTTCTGTCTTTTTTCTAGGTTTTTAACACTTGTACAATTTGGTCAAATTATAGGCAGGGTAGCAAGAGAAGCCAGTCAGCTTTGAAAGACGGAGAGCGGGTGAGACAGGACATGATTACTTTGCTGAATCCCCACTTTTTTTCTTCCAAAAGAGACAAAAGGACATACTTAAGAACCAATAGTGAGGCGAGGAGGCAATCACTGAGTTGCAGGGTACCTTTGTCTCCGGGGGCACTCAGTAATTTTTACATGTCTGCCACTGAGTGTCAAACCTTTTCTTTTCTTCTTCTTTCCATTCTGGACAGCCAAACTGATTATCTAAAATAGAAAATTAGCACACAATGGGTTTACTCTGCGATACCCCTTATGCAACTAATGGCAAAGCTTGTTAATTGGTTGTAAATGCCAGCAGGTTGCCAGGATAATACTCCAGAAATAAGCGGGTATTCTGATAATTACAGCAATCTTCATCTATAAAAGCTTAAGTAGATGAAGTAGTGGCTGGCTTAAAACCAAGATTTATCCCGCTGCACTCACATTAAAAGAAAAAATAAGATGAAAACAATAATGTAACAAAACAATTATATAGCAGGAAGCTTTGTAGGTTTTAGAGATTGTGAAAACTCAGAAAGTAAAACAGTGCTGTAATAACCAGTTATGGAAAAATAGGCCATTTACATTTGTGTATAATTAAATAGTAGGCTATGCAATTTCACTTTTTAAAGTAAACTGCCTTTCCCTTTTTTTATAGGGCGACGTCGCCATAATTGCTGCATTAAAGCTTTAATGAAAGAAAAAAGCCGCGGATGGGGTGACACGGAACGTCTACATCTGCACCGCGGCGCTCGGCTTGTTTAGTAATGGGAAGCTACTGAGGAGATTAAAATTGAAGAATTCTTCATAGTTTGTTCTAAAATTGCTATAGGAAGATCATTCAGGGTCTAGAATATACACAATTTATTTTTCTACCTTCAATCTGCAAGAATTTAATGGCTTTCACAACGAGTAGGTGGTTGAAGCTATGTTTTGTATTAAAGAGAGGACCACTTTGGATCATCAAAATTATCGAAAGGGAGCGGATCAGAACCCAGACCCTGAGGGATGGCTGCAGTGCACCGTGACGTTGTCCCACACGGTCTAAGCGGTCAGTGTCTAACTGGGGTGGCGGGAGATGCTTTTTCCCTCCCAACAGCAACAGGTTGGGATACAGGTAGTGTCACTTTTGTGCATTTTGCAATTTCTTTAACCCCTGGAAAAGCATCAGTAGCCAGTGAGAAGGCAGCCAGCCCCTCGGGTGGGTGTCTGGCCGCATGTCTCCTGAGCTGCTCTCCCCAGATTTGCAGTTCTCTTCGGAGGATCCGCTGCTCATGGGTTGGCTGTTTTCTGTGAATTGTCCAGGGCGAGGCAGCAGCAGAGGTGGGAAACCTCACTGTGGGTCCCAGCTGCAGGCAGAAGGTGGGCCAGGTGGGAGCAGCAAGCCGGGCCCGGCAGGGGGGACAGCGCCACGGCCTCAGGGTAAGAAGCGGCCTTTAGAGATGCTGGACACGGCGCCCTGCTCTCCTGCACCTGTGGACAGAGGCCAGGAAGGGGGCACTGAAGCCTGAACCCTGTCTACAGTCAGGGAGGGAAAAAGTTTTTGAAAAGATGAAAGCAAAAGCAAGAAACTTAAAACAGTAAGTGAAAACAAGGGCACATAATATAATTCTTGCCAGTGTGAGGACTCGTGGAAGTTACTTATCTGTGATACTTGCACTTTTTTTTTCTTTTTTTCGTCTTTTTGAGACAGGGTCTCACTATGCCGTTCAGGCTGGCCTTGAGCTCACTTTGTAGGCCAGGCTGGCCTTGAACTCGCAGCCACCCTCCTGCCTCAGCCATGCCCGGCCCTTCTTTTTCATCTCTCTCTTTTTTTTTTTTAGCAGCCAGCTGAACTTGCTCTGATGCCTGGTTTCCAGCCTTGGTGACTCTCAGTGACGCGGCCGCGAGAGGCCGGAGGTCTGAGCGCCGCAGTCCCGCTGCCGGGCGCCATGGTGCCAGTCGTTCTCCAGGGGCTTCTGACGGCTGATACCCTAGTGACGTCCACAACCCAGCAAGTGCACTTCCGCGCTTCTCTGCGGCCCGGGTTTTCCTGTCTCTCCCTGTTCCCTAGGCTGCGGTGAAGCACACGCCACAGGGCAGGCGTGGGAGCCAGATCTGTGCGTGGGTTCTTTGAAGCAGAGAGGGATGCGCCTGCCTCCTCCCGGCTCTGGTGCCCAGCCCACTGCAGGGATGAGTGTCCCTAGGACCGTCCCGGGGCGGCTGGGGACCTGAATCTGAAGGCGCAGTGCGGGGCTCGGGTTCTCTCCCAGAAGCGGAGTTCGCACCCCATCCTGTCCCATCCACATGGGAGGCCAGCGTGCCACGGCCACGGCATCCTCCTGGGGGGGTGCTGCTCTGCTTCCTGTGAACTGTCACCCATCAGACCTGCATCTGGCGCAGGCTCCACCATCCTGGCATTGGGGCTTGGGATGTGTGCGTATGTGTAGGAGTCTGCAGCACTCAGGGAGGGCCCTGCGTGTGTCACGCCACCTGTATAGTGGCAGCGACTCTGCTTGCTGACAAGTGAGAGGATGCTCCCTCCCCTCTGAGGGGTTTGAGAAAAGTGTGCGCAAATCATAACAACTTGCCTCTCCTGCCCCAGACAGGAAACGGTTCCCTGCAGGCACATGCGGCTGTACGCTGTGTTTGTGTACGTGAAGATTCACACGCTATCAATTTTAATTTTGCCATTTTTGTTGGTTTTGATTTTCAGGTTTGAAGAGGCTTGAAGAATAGCTTTCCCTTTCATCTTGCTTGGTTTGGAAGGCTCTCTCGCAGCCTGCCCGCGGGAGGAAGACTCCACGCCAACGGGAGCTCCAAGGCACAGGTAGCTAGGAACGCGTGTGCGCGGACACCTGTGCGTGCTGGGTGGGAGCCTCGCTTCACACCAGCCTTCACGGCTGGCACAGTGAGCAGCAGAGCCTTCGTCCTGCTGGGTCTTCACAGGGTGCTGGTACTGAGCTCCGTGCAGGAAGAAATTTGGTGACAGCGATGACCAACATGTACTCAATCAGATGCCACCAAAAATGACCAGAGGGACACAGAGGGTGGGGTTCGGAGCCAGCAAGGCCTGGGTTTGGATCCAGCCTTTGGCACCGAGGAGTTCAGGTCAGGACGCTCCCCTTTCGCATAGATTCCTGCCTTTGACGCACAATAGGTGCTCCCAACGCCATGCTCCTTCAGGCTCCTTGTTCCTTTGTAAAGAGAAACTCCACAGCTCTTTCTAAAGAAGAGCCAGTCTGATTTTTTAAAGGTAAACTAAGATCTTCAGCAGATAGGTTCCCGGACCCGCAGACGTTAGCTGTCTGGCTGAGACATCCCGGCTTCATGCCAGGAACGAGCTGCTCCAAGTAACCAGCTAGCTGGTATTCATGTTTTATATATGCTCCTTTTTTTCTGGTCAGCAAATATGTTACTTTAAAATTGGGTAACCTCTTTATGATTACTGAGGGGGGTGAGGTGAACTCCAAGCCCCGAGGGCTGTTTCCAACTACCTGCAGAGTTCTCCTGGGCTGAAATTATGGCTGTTTAAAAGCACGGAATTCAGGCTCCATGAGGAAGGGAAGTGAAGGAGAGAATTCTCCAGGGATCTGTTCATCATTCTTCCCTGTGGCTCTGCTCCGGACTGCAGGGTGGAGTGACTCATGTCTGGGACAGGGACCCTTGGTGCCACTGTGTGTGAGTGATGTTGAGGAAAAGCCCTTGGCCCCTGGAGGGTATGGGAGCAGTGTTTCTGGGTGACTCCACAGTGAGGTGTCCCCGGGGCCTGCAGCATATGTCCCTGACACTGCCTTCTTTCCTGTGACCCCGAAGTCCCTACTCTCGAGGATGTGTGGACCCCACGGGGTCCGGAGGAGGACGAGTGTGTTTCTTTTCCCTTCCATATGAAGTGGCTTCTTTTTCTGTTTGCATCTTCATGTGAACATTCTGGATGGCGAGACTGACAGATTATTGGCTCAGATGCAATTTGCCTTACACATAACCTCACTGCCAATTTCACTTGAAAAAAGATGTCTTCCTTCATGGAAGAAATAAGCAGAACTTTGTTGTAGTGAAAAAAAAACCGCACACACACACGTACACACACACACACACACACACACACACGCAAAAAAGGAAACAGCTGTTGTGTGAACTGAAACCCTCACTGAGGCAGACCTGCCCATTTGGGCCGAGCCCCACAGCAGGCCCCTCGGTGACCCGCGTCTCATCGGAGCCTCTTGTACATTGATTGTCATTTCAGAACATTTCAGGTCGATCTCTAATCTAACACGAGAGCGTTCTCCGGGGTATGGTGACGATGGTGACGTTGATGGCCACAATAGTAACAATGCTGTGGTCACGTCTTCAGCTGGGGCAGCGCAGGAAGATGCTGGGGAAGAGATTTGAGTGCGCGATTCCCATGCACACACCCCATCCGCCCCCCAACGGGCTTTACCCACACAGACCTGTCTAACACGCTCTTTTCACGAAGACTCTGACTAAGGAGGATTAGTGATTTGAGGAGACCTCACAGTAGACAAACGAAGAGTTTTAATTTCCATGGTTTCAACAAATTCTCATTTTCAACAAATAATTGTGAAGAAGCCTTTTCAAACTGTAGAATCTACTTGCATTAAAAAGAAATGTTAATTAAATTTCGGTGTTATTTAAACAGTTTTAAGGAGAAAATGAAATAACTAGTTTATTCATGATTAATGGAAGGTGGGGTGAATAATAATTGTTCTGTCACACAGTTATCGCCCTCGGAGGTTAATTGGGTTTGGTAGAAAATGATGCTGACGTTCTGTAATGGGTTCCAAACCCCCGAGGGTGACTTCTACTTCATAACCCACTGTGCCCTTAATGTGACTTTTATCATGGGGACTGTGCTGTCCCCCGACAGACAGCTCTGTGTATACACACGCCACAGTATGGTTTAGTGTCTCAAGCCAGTTCTGTTAAAGCTACGAAAAAACTTCAGCTAAAAATTTCATTCTAAGGTTTAAAGCATCTTTTCTGTTGCAGCGACTACCGTCTTGCAGCAGCAATGAGGAAGCACCGCAAAGTATTACCCCGGCCCGGGTCTGCAGTGCTGGTGAAGCCGCTCAGTGCATGGCGGCAGCTCGGCGGAGCCTCAGCTGTGCTGTCCCCTTAGCAAGAGCAGGAGGGTATCTGGGGTGGAAGGGACATCTAGCTTCAGGTGTTGGTCACCGTCCCTACCGTACAAGCTCCACGTCTCATGCGAACGCAGAGAACTTTGTGTGCTGCTGTCGCCCTGTGGAAGATGGCAAAGCTGCTGTGTCCCTGCAGGTTCTCACGGCCTCCCTGCAGCATGAAGCGGGTTTTGTGGGGGACACGCCGTGCCTACAGGCTCTGCAGGGTGCCACACACGCAGAAGGCCCCCCCAAAGTGTCCTGCTCAAGAGACCGGGGCACAGTGCGAGGCTCTGAGGGGTGGCATGTTTCTTTAAGGCACACAGCCTGTGAGGGGTTGAGATTCCAAAATCATTAATTACTAACAGGCTGTGCTAATCAATACAATAGGTATCTACCGTAATGGCTTAGGATATGATGGCTTTTAATGGCTCATGGATAAATGTTAATTGATCTACAGCAAAGGGAAATTTCTGTCTATCGGGTCAATAGTTTATGGATTATGACTACCTTTTAGCTCGAGATTGCTAATGAATGCGCCTTCTTCTTCCCCCGCCCCCGGCCTGTTCTCTGTGTTAAGCAGAAATGCCTGTAAACAAGGTACAGTGACCAGCTATTGGTAGTAGGATTCAGTAATGCCAGCAAAGCCCCACAGTTCCCACAGGACGCCACGGGGGCCTCAGTGTCCAGCCTGCTGACTGGCGCATGTGTGTACCTCTGGAGAGAGGTGTATGCGCTTCTTTCAGGACGCTGCATTTCATGGCGTGTGTATACCCTACAAGTATGCAAACATTCAGTAGACTGTCAAGAATTTCATGTCCTAAGCGCTTAATGTATGCAAAATTGAGAGATACGTAGTGAATGTGTCATCTGCCAGAAGAAGTGGCCTCTGATAAAACCGTGTTGCTTATTCTCACATCTGCAGGGAGAAGCAGGCACACTTACAACCAGCTTAACACCAAACCAAGAGCCGGCAGCTGGCCTTTCCCTGGGAGACGCTTAGGGCAGCACGGGCGTTGCTTAGCGATGTTCCCAAGACTCGGTAGCTGGTTACTCCAGCAGGCAGTGTGCAGAAGGATGGTCGGCCAGATGGACGGATGGACACGTGGTTCCTTCTCCACCAGCATGGCGGGTGACCACTGCCGCCCCTTCCTCTGTGCTGCCCATGTCCCCTTTCACTGCTCCACCCCTGGAGTCTGCTTCGGAACGGTGCCAGCTATCATTTTTATTTAGGCAAATTCAACATCAGAATACTGATTCTGTAATATTTGAGGAAACTGAGAGTTTGGAATCGTATCTTGGGCAGCTGTGACGCATATGCATATGAAGTCAGGGAAGTCAGAGTGAGGGATCCTGGGACAATGGCTCTTCTCGTTGACCTCTGTGTCCCTGGAGTCACCGCCTCGCCCCGGCTTGCAGTTTTCAGTGCTATCTGCCGATTTCTTTGCAAGGAAGATAGGAATTGTTAGACCTTCTCCTCCCTGGTAACCTTCCTAGGAGGTCTCTTCCACTGTGAATGCCTTGCAAAGCTTCCGTGTTTGCACTTTTATTCTTGCATCCATCTCTTGGTGCATTCAGACACCTTAGATCATCACTCCAAGGATAGGAGGGAAAGCCGGGCAAGAAAGCTGTTTGCCCAGGTGGGAGGATGTGTGTGTGCGTGTGTGCGCGTGTGTGTCTGGCAAGGTGGGGGGAGACTGATGAGAAGGAAGAATCAGAAGAGAGATGGTGGAGACTAGGAAGATCTAGGAGGAAAAGCAGGAGGGCTGGAAGGCAGACTGAATCAGTATAAAAAACCTTGGAAGACTCAACTCAGATGTCTACACAGCCTGCCTCAGTGCAGCTGCCAGAGTACTGGGTTCCAAAGCCTGAACACAGAGTGACACAATGAACAGCTTCAGAGTCCTCACGTGAGCAACTTGGCTCTGAAGCAAGCGAGATGGAAGAGCATTCAGCAATCACTGAATGTAGACAAAAGATTAAATTCGGTCTCCCTTTTTCTTGACTGGGAGACAGCAGCAGACTTCTGCATGAAGGTGCGAAGTGGCCCATCAGCGGAGCGGTCTTTTCCCATCCCGCCCCTTCGGCCACCGTGTCGTGGTCTAAGGACAGTGATGCATCCCGTCGGTGTTGTCCCTTACAGTGTTTAAGGCTGGAGGAGTTAGCTTCACCTAACGCACACCCGCACGAGCACACACGCACAGAGGAGCTCGGGTGTGGGGGAGCAGGACCCCCCTTTGCAGACGGGCATGGGGCATGAACATGGCCCCCTACTCCTGTCTAGAGCCCTGGAGGTCTGCTCCGGTTGGGCTTTGCGTTTCCTTTCACCTCCTTAGCTTTTGAGGAGAATTTTCTCTATTCTTCCTTTTGGCTGGATTTATTGTCTGTCTGCCTGCTGCTTTTATTTCTTTCAAATCCACAGCTATATTGTGTGTTGACTAACTCCATCACACCATAAAGCTGCTGTTACTATTCAGATTGTACTCACATGCAGACATTCTGCAACAGAAAGAGACTCCCTCTGGGTGAGTAACCTATTCTGGGACATATTTTAGTACGACTGTCACCAGAAACACCACTATCTTAAACAACATGTGGACTTAACACCACAGATCAGCAAACCTTTTATATGCTCAGAATTTAACCTGGACACAGAGGGTGTTTGGTGCCAAACTTTGCTTGCACATTGCACCAGGACTCGATCTGCTTCTAATTTTGCTTTTAAAAATTGACTTTGATCAACCAGAACAACATGGGTTGATTATTAAATGGGCATGAAAACAAATGATTGCTTTCAATTCTGTATTAGTAAAAATAGTTGGCTACATGTAGGCTTTGTGGGCACAAGTTGATATATTTCTCATCTGTTTATTTGTCCACTTATTCATTCCACAAGCTTTTCCTGAGGATCTACTATGTCCCAAAGCTATGCCAGAGGCTTCCCTTTCTTCAAGGAGGGTTCAGTCACATAAGAGACACAAATGTCAATGTGTCCCCAGAGTATCACATGGGAAGGACAGGGTGCAATTGTCACAGGTGGCAGGGCCCCAGGACGCTGGCTAGTATTTGCCCTCCATCTTGGTGAAGAGGCAATTCAAGCTTCCGGGGACATGACTGGAAGCTCGGAGAATGAGAGGAAGCATGACCCAGGCAGAGGAGGTGCGGAAGCTTCTGGCTAAGTACCAGGAGGTCTGCTGCAGGTAGGCAGCTAGCTTTGGTGTCCGGAGTCAAGGGTGGGGGAAGGGGTGCAGGGGGCACCTCATAGGCCTTCAGAAGGGGTGTTGGGAGAGCGAGGAACTGCAGAGGGGGTTTTGAGTCAGTCACCTAATCCAATTAGTGTTTGAGAAACACCAGGCAGTAGAAGAGGCTCAGAAGCAGGTAGGTTTGGGGGCACCCGGAAGCTGGCTGAGGAGCTGCCCTGGCCTGGCTCACACCACGGACAAAGGCGACCTGGAGCAAAGAAGAGAGACACACTCAGCAGAGTCACTTGAGCTCTGTGACAAGTCTGGGTAGCATGGAGGAGAGAGGCGACATGGGAAGTAGCACAGAGGCTTCTCTCTAGAGCCGATGTTCTGGGCGGGGCTGTGGGGTGATGGTAACGGCTGATTTATGCATGTGGGAGCAGTTCTGTCTACCCAGCTGTCTATCATCTACTTATCTGTCTATTGTTTAAGAAATTCTAATGAGTGTCCAATGAGCTAAAATTTCCTGACTCTGTGCAGAGTTTTCAAGTTGCTGTTTTCTTATCTTATACCTTTACCACTGCAGTCTAGATTAAAAATCTGAGGTCTCCATCTATATTCTTTAACTAGTGGTTAACCATACTCAGGCACTAATGTAACTTTGAGATAAATTTGCTTGTTTTCTCTGCAGAAATCTTTCCATGTTCATGGACACTTCACTCTAGGTTTCAAAAAACTCTGATGGAGGCGCGTAGAAGTGAGCGTACGTGCTGCGCACTTCCTCTCCCCCCAGGTGTGATATTTGATCCTAAAATTTGAAAATTTTCATGCATTGTGATGGTGTGAATGCTTGCATCCTATAATCTAAAGAATCTCACTGGGTAGACGTCAGACAACTGACCCTGGCACCCTAAAAATGGAACAAAATAATTGTGTTTTGCTTCTGAGTGAATTTTTAAATTTTAAGGGGAACAGTATATAATTTTTATTTGCCACCTTAATAAATGCTCCTTAGTATGTAATAGACTAACAAAAGCTAAATGTATAAAGTAGGAAATCAAAAGTGCCCAGCGGTCCACACGGCTTCCATCACATGAGCCCATCACTCAGATTTAGGGGGTGTCTTCCAGACACACGAACTTAATTTTCTCAGAGGGACAACATTATGTGTAGTTTTCCATAATCTGTTTTTCTAAACAATATGTTATGGTATCTTCCCATGCAAATAAATACAGAGCTATACTTTGTGTTTTCATCTTAGATATGGACAGTTTATTTAGTCTCTTACTAGTGCCGTTTCCCACTACCGAATGCTGCCGCTGCGAATGTCCTTGTGTACGTCTTTGTGTGTTTTCCTATCCTTTCGCTACAATAAATTCCTGTCACAGGAGCATTGACAGGCTGTGTGTTTCAGAGTCGGGGAATGCAGACCCCCAGTGGCACCTGCCAGCCTTGCTCCAGGACCTCCGTGGACGCCCAGCCTACCGGCAGGTGCTGCGGCCCCTCTGCAAAGCGGCCCAGTCTTTGCACAGGTTCTGCTTACCCGCCTGCACCTAAGTCACACAGCACGTGTAGCTGCTTACGCAGTGTACCGGGCTGTCACTAGGTGTTGAACTGTGTTGTTTGTGGGATAGCGACAAGGAAAAGTCTCTGTGCTTGTTCAGTACAAACATAGGGTTTTTTCCAAATATTTTTAGTCTGGAGTTCATTGAAAGCCACAGAGAGCTAACTGTATGTTCTGCTGGCACGCGGAGGTGACACTAGCATGTAAGTGCGAGAGCACACATCCCCGCACACTTATCTCCCTTGTTACAGTCAATTTGATGTTTTTTTTCTATGAGATAGAAAAGATACAACTGTTTAAATTTGGATTCTTCATAGACCTTGTGCTTACTTCCATTTACATAATTTACAATTCCTTTAAAACATTACCTGTTAGGGTTCTCTGCTGATTTTCCCACCGTTACTTATCATTTGTTCATTGCTTACAAAGAGCTCTTCACATATTAAAGTCAACCTATTTCTGGCAATTTATGTTTTACAGATTTGCTAAGAACCCTGGACCCCATCTCTCAGGTATACGTAGAGTAACTCTGAATAAATGGAAAACCCCTAGGAGTAAAAACCAAATTAAAAATTAAAAATAATTAGGGAGCAACCTGCCGAACACAAAGGCTGGGCAGGTTGTTCCGGCAGACAGGAGGGGTAAGGAGGAGAATGCCAACCGCCCGGGCCGAGGGCGCTGGCACACTCACACTCAGCCTCCCGCGCAGCGCCCGGGACGCAGACGCTGCCGATCATGTTTCTGGACCTAGTGAGCGGTGAACACACTCAGGCCTGCGGCACGCGGGGGGCACACGAGCACGCGGGGGCGTGAACATCGCAGGGCGCCTGCAGGTGCAGCGAGGGACAGAGCTCCGTGCTCTGCCGCCTTTCCCTGTCCGGGCCACTGCTCATTTGCATCCCAAAGTCCTTTTGTTTCCTGAGATTTTTCCTGACTGAAGGCCCCAAAGGCTCCTGTGTGTGAGGACATTAAGTTTGTGCATTTTATAAACTGTTCTGTTAGTCAGAGAGCAGGTAAGCCCTGAGGACCAGGATTAAAAAGGACTCATGATACACGACGTGGAAAGGAAGACCAGGGCTGACTGCGAGATCAGTATTAATATTATCAGTATAATTTCAGATTTAACTGCAGATGGATGGCAAAAGATAGGTTGGAATCGCTCTTTTTTGGGGATTGCTGAGTAATCCCATTGTCTAAAAGATCCTAAAGTGTCTTTGGACCAGGGTGGTAGATAAAGAATTAACATATATTTTATAAAAGCAGAAGAAAGAATGCTTTGCTATTTTTATTTTAACCAACTCTTTGGTTATTTAAATATTATAAATATACATATTCCTAATTTCTGATTTCCAACTTATGAAAAAATACAATAATCTTCCCTTTTTTTGTAATTCAGATACTTTCTTGGATGATTGAAAATAGCTCTTTATAAGCTGTGTTCTCTTTTTCCCTGAAAGAATCATCTTTTTTTATTAGCATAATAGCTAATTTTAATTCTATGTGACACAAACCCCTTTAACTTTATATGGGGTTTTATATAGTAATGTTTATTTCCTATACAAACTCTCTAGGATGTTTTATTTGTTTTATATCCCATTGAATTCTCCCTGAAACTGCACTAGTTTACAATAATTTTATTACTTTATTAATTAAACATTTTCCAACAAGCTAGCTATGGCATTTCTTATCATCAAGGGTTCCATTAGTTTTTAATGGTGTGAGACAAAATTACCATTTACCCACATGCAATTTAAGAAGCATCATTAACACAGGAAAAGCACCAGGTGGGATTTCTAATAGTTACTGTTTCTCATTTTTGTTTTTATTTAAAAGGAATAACTGGTTTTGAGATTTTTTTCCCCCCTGCAATATTGCCAAATCTTCTCTTGGATTTTATGATCGAGATAATTTAAAATAATGTCCTTCTATTTTTGTGGGCGCCACCCAACCATATCCCACTCGGGCACTCCGTGCCAGTCTAGGACTTTTGCTACATAGTCATGTGAGTGTGGGCTGCAAAGATAGCAGAACAAAGAGGGATCCCCATGGCCCCAGCAGGGTCACTGGCCAAGGGTTCAGCAGAGGCAGCGGCCTGGCTGTAGACCTGTCTCTGTCGCCAGAGAAGCAGAGGTGATGACACACTGAAGGTCTGGGGTCCTGGAAATCACAGAAGCTCTGGGACCCTCGTGAGGTGGATACTCATGAATGTTTACCCCCACATCATAAGAACTCTTGAAAAGGGGTCTCTGTCACAGGTGAGGTAAGGTTTCTCCTCCCAGAGGACAGGAGACACATGTCTGCCTAAAGTGAAGATGAGACCGATTAGAGATGCCCAGCCAGGAAAGTTTGCAGTAATGCAGATACTTGTAGAAAATGGGAAAGTGCAAATTCTTTCCTCCCGGTGCCTGAGGAACACAGCAATCCATAGGCCCCTGCCCTGACTCCGTGGGGAAGGGCGACCGACAGCCCACCCACCACAGGCAAGAGACAAAGCCTCTTGCAAAACCAGCCACATAAGTCTGGGTGTCATGCAGCCGGTTTGCACACTTCTTCCAGGTTTTATTGTTACTGGACAATTACTATTCTGATATATGAAATGGAATAGCAGAGGGAAGTCAAAGTCAAGCTTTGGAAACTTTTTACACAAAGTAGATTAAAATGAACCAATATTCCAAGATTATTTTTATACAAGGGTAGGATGTATTAAAAAAATTAGACTCCCCTGTCTCTGGAAAGGCAGACAGATTAAAATCTCCTGGAAATGTTCTGTGAATTCTGTGATACCTGAAGAAGGCTGGAGAACTGAGGGAAACTGTGGGCCTGATGTCTGGGCCTCACAGTTAGGGTACCCTGCTCCCCGGTTAGCTCCAAGGGCAGGTGCTCTGAACCTCAGCACATGGCACCGGGCATGCGAGCTACAGGTGGGGCGGGTGATACAAAGTGCCATATGCGAGTCATCTCAGTGTCTGTTTATTGATCACCTTCTATAAATTTATTAACTGACAAATGCTATATTTTGGTTAGCATACCTAAGACACATTTGCTTCATTTCATCGGGATAACTGTACTAAGGTTTCCTGGGGGAGGTGTGTGTGTGCAGGGAAGGGCCCTTCACTCTGAGCTACATCCCCAGCCCTTTGCTCTTCTCTTTTTTATTTTGAGAGAGGGTCTTGCTAAGTCCCTGAGTTATCTTGCCCAGGCTGAGCTCAAACTTGTGATCCTTCTGTCTCAGGATCCTGGAGTGCTAGGATACAGGCGTGCAGTACACCCGGCTCTTAAAAAGGAGCTTTACTTGGAAAGCAGAGGGGAAAAAGTATGAATGAAATAGCATCTTCTACATGTGAGAGCTTTGATACCTCAGAAGAAATGGTTTATAAGAAAAATAAATTTTATATTCAGCCCACCGCTGTGTACTTCCTTCTCACTCCAATCTACAATTTCAGCTAATTTCCCAATGACTGTAGGTCTGTCTGTATGCAGAAAATGCCAAAGCTTATTCACAGCAGTGCTGTATGTTTGGCTATTTTTCTTTGTCTGCACAATTAAATGCTGGCTATTTTTCTAGCTGTTGTATCAATTCTATATTTGTCCTGGCTACAAAATACGAAGTCCCTACAGGCGGTGAACCTGTGTCGCACTCACCCTAGAATGTTCCTCCAGCTCACCTTCGATCCACATCAGTTTATAAGTTTTGAATGAGAAATGTTACTTGCATAGATTCTTCGCAGAGTTGCTATTCCGGGAGCATCGCTCTCTAACTTCTTCTTTGGAACAAGGGATTATTACAAAGTTCATGGACTAATTTACGTTTTATTGTGGCTGCTTCTTAGGCGCACTGATTGCTCAGACTTCCCATGAAGCCTTTCCGGTGCAGTTCCAGTCCCAGTGTTTGTTCCGTCCCCACTCAGTATGTTTTTATTGTGCTTGAAGCTGACAGAAAATTGCTATAGCCAATCACCAAAAAGTGCTTATTTTTTTATGATGTTTTATTTTCATTGCTCAACATTAACATAATGAAACTTTAGATTTTTCTATTAAAACAATGCCATACATGTGAAGTGTCATGATGGATGACACTCTCGTGTGATATACATTTTTGGTGCTTGTAAAATAAGAGACTGACATGAGCGCTTGCAGGGGTAGATCCCCTCTGATTGTATTTAGAGGCTGTGTGAAAAGCAGCGCGTGTTACACACACACACACACACACATATGCACGCGCGCGAGTGCGCTTACACATGATTTGGTACTTTTTGTCGCCAGGAGGAAGATAACGAATTACTTATTAGAGCGCGGTTGTTGTCATTCAGCATCTTTACAAAGCTTCTTGTGCTGGGAGGAATCCAAGGGGCATGGGCTGCGCTTTCCAGAGTGCGGGGAGCCCTCCAGGGCGGGTGTGACACTGTCACAGTGCCAGCGTTGGTTCTCAAAGGCAGCACACGTGGTGTGGGATTTTTTGGGAAGCAGCGAGCCATTCAAAAGGTATTAATGTTCATCTGTGCGGATACTGGGAGGTGACAGACTTGCGTTCTGGAGTTTACCTATAATGAGCTTCAGCTACTTCTGCTAGGAATCATGTTCGATGAAATGACACATGAGTTAACATATACACTGGCGACACGACTAGCCAGGAAGCAATGCGTCTGAAACTGAGATCCAGACTTGGTGGAGTGCACGTGCCGTGTCACATTCGTGGCAGACGCCGGAGGCCCGGGTCCCCAGGGCCTCAGGAAAAGAGGCAGAGGAGCTGGAGGGGCGGGGCCGGTGGCCTTGGCTGCTCTGTTCTGCTCCTGCCAAGTGTCTGGGGCCTGAGCGTGGACCCCCCGGGCCTGCTCACGTAGAGGAGGGAAGCCGGAAGTGGTTTGGTAGGAAAGGCCGAGGGTCAGCGGCCTCCTGTTTCCTGTCTGATCTCCAGAGTCTCTCTGGGGGTTCTGGGCTAATCACTTCTTCAGACTGGCTTTGTCGTAGGGGCAAATGGGACCAGGCTGTGGAAATTCCTATTCTGGTGTTGGTCGAGGAGCAGTTACTGTTCTATGCCTCACTTTGGGGCTGCTTCTCTCAGCAAAGATGCGGTGACCTTTTAAGTGGCTTTGCTTGTGACATGCATTTATTTGTTGAATTTAATTAAGTAAGCAAGATTTCATGGGTTAAAGACACTATTCCTGCAAATAAAAGGTAACGTTTATTGACCATTCACCATGTTCCTGGCTTTATTACTGAGCGCGTGTGTCTCGGTGTGGATAGCAAGTGTGCATACACACACAAGTGTGTTATTCTCTGTGAGCACCCGTGTGCTGGGCGTGACCATTGTCACTGTGTTAAAGGTGAGAAGGCAGGGATCTGGAGACTAATTCTCCTGTACAGCACCTCCCCTCGTCAGGGACCATGGGTCACAATGGCACTCATGGCCATTCATACTCAGCTCTAGAAAGCAAGCTACAGACTGCACCGTATGAATGCAAGTAATCCAGTGCTGGGTCACTGAGAGAGAAGTGGCAGATGCAGAAGAAGAGAGGGAGAAGGTGGTACTTGGTGTGTTAGAAGGAAGGTGGTCTGTGGCAGAAGCAGGCAGCAGAGCTGTCACCATTTGTTGTGCTTTTGTAAAGGCATTAAAGTTTCTCTTTTCTCAGCTGGAAACGCACTTGCTGGGCTCTGTGTGTGTCGGGGTGCCGTCTCTGGTTCTGCAGGGATCTGCAGGCTCCCAACCTCTAAGCTGCAGCCTCTTCCTGCTTTTCCATGTGTGGCTCAGAGCACACCGTGGCTGATACTTGGTTACCCCTGGCTGTCGCTCAGGGCTTTAAGTTGGTGACTGACTCAGTTTTGAAGACATTAAGGGAAGTTTGGTGGTGGAGGGGAGAGGAAGGGACAGGGACCATGGCGTCCCTTGTCAGTCGTGGGAGCAGGTGTTGGTTGACACGTGTTGGCGGAGTTCTCTCACATGCAGCACACAACAGAGAAATCCATCCATGGACATGGACTTTTGTCACATTTGCACCTTTAGGGCAGTGACCTGACTCCCCCCTCCCATGCTTGGGTTTGGGGCTGTGGAGAAACAAAGGCTCAGTTCAGATGGGTCTTTGAGCTCACTTGAAAGGTTAGGGTGAGTTTCTGTCCAGAAGGTGGCACTCAGAATCAGGTCTTTCGAAGCAGTCTTTTGAAAAAAGGTCTTTTTTCCAGTTTACCAGCAACTCCCGGAGTGGCACATCGAGGTGTCTTGTTTTGCTTGGTACCACGTGAGACAGTGACACAGGGACCAGCTGTGGGGCTGTGGAGTTTGATGTTAGAGCCAGAGGCCCCAGGCGTGTTCACGGCAATCAGGCCAGGAATGTGGCCGAGTGGATCAAGAGTCACACAACCTGTGGTTCTGAGTTTGGTCCCAGCCATCTGTAAGCCAAGGGTCTCCCAACGTGGTGGCACTTCCTGCTGTGGGCCCTGAGGTGCCACACATGGTCATGGACTGCCCTGAGGAGTGTCTCGACACCATCCTCAAAGTGCTCTGTGAACTGCGAATCACACTCATGGAGTTGTTCTGAGGGGCTTCCTCCGGCAGGGCTTGCTCAAAAGCGCTCTCACAGCAGCGATGGCACAATTACTAAAATAAGGTCTACAAAAAGCAGGGTAAGTGTCCTCAGAGACCTATGGGAGTAAGTGACACAACAGAGGGAGTGCCCCAGAATTCAAGTGCTGAAGGGGTCAGGAGACACTGAAAAGGAGTGGTAATAAGTCAACCAAGGTAGGTTTCTGTATCCACTGTTATCCTAAACTTTTAGTAGCTCACTTGGCAATGCAAAGAGGGACCTGATTAATGGAATTTTGGAAAATAGAAACTTAGAAAACACAATTACTCCAGAGAATGTTAGAATTTTAAATGCCTGCTTAAAGCTATGCACTTAGTCCAATTACATGAGTATTCCTCTCTTTATGGTAGCATTCCTGTATCTTCTTTATACCTTGAATAGCTGTCTTATGCACTTGGATAAGAGACAGGTGAATATATTGGCTCATCCTATCAGTGAACTTCACTGGCCAAGTGCCTCCCATAAAGCCACGTGAGGGCCATCACGGCTGGACAGCTGCATTCCTTCAGGGGGCACTGCTGCGGTGGACTGTGTGTCTCTTTGTTTGTGTGGCTGTCCTAGAACTCATTCCTGTCCTCTAGTCACCAGGCCTATCACACCTGTTGGCTGAGACAAGACCAAAATGTCCTTAGATCCTGATAATTGCCCTTTCTGGGGCAAAACTGTCCATATTTGAGATTCATTGTTTTCCAGTGATATTTGACAGCCTTTAGTTTTGGGAACTCAGAATTCAGAAAGTTCTGGGACAGTACAATTATTCAGAGGTGGGTAATGTGTCCCTAGGGAACAAGCGGGTGTGTATTTCGTGTTCCTAACACATCCCTTTCTTGCACTTGCTAGCTCTCCCCCTTTGACTGGGGTTATGACCCCCCTCATGGTGGGAAGAACATACTTCCAGGCACAGGCTATATTCTGAGGCCTCTGCATAGCTCTCCCTGCTGTGCGTCTGCAGCCCTGCACATGTCCATCAGGGTCCGGGGTCTCGGTATTACGTGCTCACGGAGGCTGCCCAGGGGGACAGAGGCACGGCCCTCCCTGCACGTCTCCAGCTCTTGGAAGCGCTCAGACCCACGTAGCTCATCTTCCCCTAGCGGCTGCGCCCCTCTTGTTTCTCTGTCTTTGTTGCCCGCTCCTCGTCTGCTAGGCCTCCTTTTGGGTCAACTTTATCTTCTTCCTTCATTTCCTCTGTGAATCAATTACCAAATCTTATCACATCCAACTCTGCACTGTCTCCTGTTTCTCCATGTAAGTCACAGATGCTCCAAGACACCCCAGAGGCAGCTTTCTCTTGGTGACCTGTTACCACAGCCTGGCCTTCCTGCCTCAGTCTTTCTATGTAAGCTAATTTTATGTGAGTTCTCCTGTCCACATCCCCAGAGCAGCCCACTCCAACCAAGCTGTTAGCCCTGTGTAGACTGGCTCTGACTCTTTCAACTATTTTCCAACACTGGAAATAAAAATAGCTTCTCTGTGATTTTTTACTCTGGGAAGTCCTAACCCTTCAGGATTTTATCTACTTTTCTCAAGTACTTTTTGTTGTTGTTGTTGCTCCCAACAGTTTTTCTTTGTTTCTGTGTTTTTGATAGTCTTTATTAAAGAAATACGGATGTCTTTTAAAATCTGAACTGTACACAGAAATCCGAGGATCTGTTTCTACTCGAGTACTCTGAAGTACTTCAAGGATTATTACAGAGAACTACAGCGTGCAGCCGTCAGTAAACCTTCACGTGGGACCCATGCGTCCCCGAGGTGGACGCTGTTTATTTTGCTTGTTGGAATTCAGCACACATCAGGCTTTCGTTACCTCCTTATCCTCACAGTGGGACACGAATGTGTAAATTTAGTTTCTGTATTTTGAAACAATGGTGCATAAATCTCACCCCACTTCCCTGGGTCCTGGAAGTCCTTGCGCAGGGGAGGCGCACCCTACCCAGCTGCAGCATGGCTAGGACACGGAGCAGGGGAGGAGCCGTGGGAGCTAGTGGCACTCATTGTCACGGCCACCCTGAGGTGCCACTCAGGAGAGGGGCATGGACAGGCTCCGCGGGGGCCTGGCTGGGGCCCAGGCTGGTGGTACACAGGGGCTATTACCAGTTGATGGGCTGTGTGAAACGAGTCGGTGTCTCAGTCTGGCTGTTAGCAGACAGGTGCCTACATCTCGAAACATCATGGCAGTGGGCATAATTGGCACCTGTGCTGGGAACCTCAGCAGAGGGGCAGAGGGGTGAGTTCAGGAGGGGAGACTTCACTGTGGACATAGATGAAGAAGTCTTCAGGGCCAGGGGGAATAGAGTCCTGCTGCAAGAACAGCAGCTCTGAAGATCTAGACATTTCCAATGTTGGAAATCATGTTCAGTCCTCTCTTTCCTCCCTCTTTCCCTCTCATGTTCCTTCCTTGGTGGTCTAGCACTGGCCTTGAGAACTGGGCTTTGTCCTTCCCAAGGCTCAGGTGCCGTGAGAAAGACCCTGATCTTGGGTGTCCACCACTGTCTTCTCCTGCTCAGCCCTAGCCTTCTTCCTATCCCAGGTGTTCGCCGGGGAGGACGCTAGGTGTGTGTGTGCATTTCTCCGCTACTGTCCATGGCCTGTGCTTAGTGGTGCACGTGTTTCGCTTGTGCTGAGTGCATTCTGTGATATTCCACTGTCTCGCCTCTGTCCCGAGGCTTTTTGGACAGGACCTCTGCTGAGGTCCCTTGAGCATGCTGGCAGTGCGCACTGGGCACTCACCCGTGAACAAAAGCAAGCAGGAATGAATGAATCCTGCTTTCTTAGCCTGTGGGAGACAGAGAGCCGCCCCTCCGAGTGACAGGAGGGGCCACCACGAGAAACGCAGATTCTAGGAGGCAAGGTGGCAGGAATGTGCAATTCATTCCACTCGGCGCCTTTGAAATTCTCCCCCTCTCATTTTGAATGGCTGCTTAGCGTTCCAATCCAGGCAGGCGACCGCACTCAATTGCTTTGTGATCGGACAACTTAGCTTTCTAACTGGCGAGCTCAGTCACCGAGAGCCCGGAAGGGCAGACTGTTCTCTGCTGGTGTTTAGGGTCTCGTCACCGCCAAAGCCAGTGGTTTTCAGCTCACGTGGACTGAAAATGTAATGAGTGTGACTCTGGTGATCTTAAGCAACACAATTATTTAAGACAAAGGGGAGAATTTCATAATTATGAAAAGCTTCAACTATATTTTGATTCTGCAAATAAATGTATTAGACCTGTTTTCTCATATATACATTAGAACTAAGTAAATGTTTCTGTTTTGCTACTTTTCAAATTATAATTTATCATGAAAATTAAAAACAAGTACTATTTTAAAATTATAGATCTAAATTTAACTGGCAAAATATGTCTAAAGGATAGCTTAGTATGGTCCTTATTTTGATTATTTAATTGAATAATTACTAATGTTCAAAATTAGGCTAGTGAACGTAGCCAATGGTAAACATGAGTTAGTATACGATGACAAAAATGTGATAAATGAAGCATAATGCAGTTCGAAAATTCTAAAATTATCTGTTAAGGGTTTTGACTAGTAAAATGTTTTCTCTTTCTCTGTATATGATTTTTGACTAGGGTATTTCTCTAGATTTATTTTGAGTGAAAAAAAAATATCACCTGAATATTGATCAGAAACAATTTCCCAAATGTGCCAATTTCAATGTCATTTGCCAAGATGCATTTCTTTATTTCACATTACATGTTTGTTTTGGATGCTAAACTAGCAAGTAAATACATAGCAAATGTTTGAAACTCCTTTTAGAATCAGAACCAAGTACCTCTCACACCCACTGTCAGGAATACACTGCGTATTACTGGATGCTTGCTGCAGGGTATTTTAAAAGCTGATGGCAAATCCAGTTTGTGGTAGGAGACCACAGGTGTTTGAAACCAAGGTCGAGCAGCTCAGAGACTGCAGTCTTTGACAGGAAGACGGAGGCACAGACACGTCACTGTACCTCTTCATTCAGTAATTTTATAAGTAATTTACAATAGTCTCTTTTTAAAGTGTGTGGGAAGTGGTATGTGTCAGGTGAGAGTATTACCGAGATCAACGCCCAGTGCAGAGCTCACATGCGTGTTAGTGCTGGCAGGTAATTCAGATGAATTTCCAGCAGCCAGTTTTGGCCATGCACCTCCAGGCATTTCACTAAAGCATATAACGTGGAAGATCTCACATAGACTCTCTATTCACAATAATCTGGATCAGTGTGGGACTCCCTACCTCAGGCACCACAGTGGGTTTTGTTTTGGTGCCTCTTGATCTTATCACTGGGGACTCTTTGGATCCCTTTCCCTGATGCTCTCTGCAGAGGTCTCTAGAATGCACAGCTCACAGAATGGTTTTAAATTTATCCCTTAATTCAGCTCATGGGGCCTCACCTTCAAAGCTTTCACATTCCCTTAAGACCTATTTGTGTTCGTCTTTCTTTTTGATGAAGTTGTAATTAGTTCTGGGGAGCAGTTGTTTCCAATTAAGCAAGAGGAGAAAATAACAACTGAAGTTTTATAACAAATCATTAGACATTCTGATATCAGGTCAGTGTGTTAGGATTTTCGTGATAAAAATCTGTGTGTCAGAAATAATTCTGCCCATTCTTATGTATTTGTTAACATTGTATTTCATACCTACTGGTATTTCCTAAGAAGATAAATATCTTTTCTCAGATCTCCAGAGAGCTAGAATTTCTACCATGCTTATCCACAGTATTTTGCTGTTACTTTATATCTCACAGACAATGAAATCAAGAGATTCCTTCTAATATGATAGCTTGTACTGAATGATCACAGAATTGAGAGGGCATTTTAAATGGATAAAATCAAAGTTCTCTTTTAAAAGAGACAAGGAGACTAATATGTAAATGAAGTAAGTATTTGACTTAATTGATGACTTTGTATTATACTTTTCAATAGCGGTGGTCTCTGCCTGTTACTTAACTTTAAAAAAAAATAATGTTTTACTATTTTTAAGGTTTTAGATCCTAACATTTAGAATTATGATGTTTAATTTTGTGTGTTACACACTCTACATAAGAAAAATAGATGTAGATGTCAAAATATCCAAGAGGGAAAAATGTGCTAAAATGCCTCTTTAGTAACTGCAGACTCTTTAAAGGCAAGAAAAATGAAACCTGCAGTTTAATATGAACTACCTTTTGATTAGATACCACAGAGTTTATAGATTAACTCCTGCTCTTACATTGGTTAGAAACAGACACCCACCCGTGAGCAGACGTGGGCAGTGTGTTCGGAGTGCAGCCCTGGTTGCTTGGTACTAACAGAGCAGACAGGTACAGCTGTGTCTGAAAGGTGCCCAGAGAGTTTCTAAAATTTTGGCTGAAGATGGAGAAAGAGTTAATGCTTGTTTGATCTTAGATGTGAGTTCTGACTTTTGCGGCGCCCAAAATCAGCACTAGGTAATGAAAACCTACTGGTAAATTTTATCAGTAGGGATGTATTTTTCATATTCAGGTTCCAAGTAATTGCTAAACACTCTTTGGTTGAGAAAGTGGGTACGTGCTGTATGTTTTATAAAATATTGTCTAGGCCAAAAAATTACTTTGGTATTTGGAAGCTAAATAAAAAGTTTTCCTGGGTCCCTTATTCTGTGTGTGTAAGAGTGTTATTAGTCAACTTCTCTGCCACATGCCTATATGATTACATATTTTTATGTAGAATGTTACACTGTTTTTCAGATAAATTTTCCTTCTAGATACAGCAAAAAGAAAGTTTGCTTGATGTCTAATCAAGCAACACTGCTTCTCTGGGTTTGAAGAACTCAGAAAGTTAGTTTTTTATTCTTCTTCATTTGAGCATTATTTTTTAATTGCAGCATCTTAAACATAAAATCTGGTACAATCTTTAAAAATAAATAGGACCTAACTATAAATGGGCCCTGTTGTGTTTTTATCTTTGACAAGCAAGTAATTGCTTCTCAAATTTATCAGTTTGTTTATGCAAAAACCATTTACCAAGCCTAGCTCAAAAGCATCAATTTCATCATTATCATCTTATTAATTTAGCCAAGCTATAACACAGCTGATTATTCCTGAGTAATATCCTCTGCAGCACATCATGTGTGGCAAAACCATCTGTACAGTACCTATTTAATAAATAAACCCTCGGCTAAATGTCTCTGTTTATTGAGAACTAATGTTTATAGAAAATATAATGGAACTCAATAAATAACTCAGCTTCATCAACCTGCATATGAATCAGTGCGAAGAACGCTGACATCATCACCTTTCAAGTACCAGAGAAAGCAAAATTACCCAAAAGAGCTATAGAGCCAATATTAAGGCATTAAAGCTGCAATGAAGGCATATTAATGCTTAAAACTTCATTGTTGGCAGTGGAATTGGCACAATGGACGTATTTTATAACTCCAGGAATACTTAGGCTTTATGACTGCTGCTTTGTTGAGTGCCTTGCTCTTAATGTAGTTTCCACTTTAAATAAGAAAAAAAAAACCCTCAAGATCTTTAAAAAAAACCCAGGAAAATTGCTGATTCTAAGCATTCATTTTTAAAATAATGCAAAGTGCTGATTCCAATTGTTCAGATTTAAGGGGGAAAAGCCAACTTCTTTAACTCCATGCTTCCTGAGCTCAGAGTACTAGCAACTGGGTATTCTGAGGCAAAGGTCTCAAAGGAAAAAAAAGAAAATCAGAGTGCTTTCTTCTTTTTTTAAAAGAGATTATTTTGAATGACATCATTAGTAAGAGTGTGAGATCGATCTAATCGTTTTGGAAAGAAAAGCCGCCGGAGCCTGCGGGGGACCGTTACTACAGCCACACTCGTGTTAGAGATGCACGCTGTTTACCGCATCCACGTGGATCCTCATCACAGCATCTGAAAGTTTTAGGTTAATACTTTGATCACCCTAGGACAAATCTCATGAAGCAAAGGGACTGACTTGAAATAAATGAGGAAAATGGGTCCATTCACTGCAACTTGTTTTAAAGTGAATCTACCCAAAAATAAAATTTCAGTGAAAAGACTAAGAGGTGGTTTTGACTCGTGTGTGTGGCCCTGGGCGAGCGTGGACAGCACCTCATGGCACCTCTAATTCTGTTTTGCCACTCAAAGCCCCTCACCTAGCAGCTTCCCATCTTCCCACCTCCTGGCACCCTTGGGGCTTCAGAGGCCCACCAAGTACAGCCCGGACGTGGTTTAACGTCGAGAGGGGGAAGGCGCCCACCTGTTGCTAGAGACGCTTGGCCTCCTGCGGGCCCAGATTCTAGAGCTCCTCAGCCGGCTCTGAGACTTACGCACCTGGCGTGCTCTTTCCCGGTGGGCACTCTTAAATTTACACTCGGAGGACACTTTCCCAGGGCCAAGAGATCCTACAGTTTAAATACCAGAACACAGAGTTGCCGCTGATAATCCTCCAAAGCCAGTCTAAAGGCAGGAGGCTTTTTGTTTTCTTTGGTGCCATTATTGTTCAAAACATTTATTCTAAAGTCTCACCAGAGAAAAGTATAAAAGCCAAGAAGGGCAAAGTCCCAGACTCTGTCTGCATCAGCTTTCTCCCCTCTGTGCGGCCTTCATGAAGCTGGCTGCACAATTTTGTGTTTTGTTTCGCTTTTTCATGTTTCAGTTTATGCCGTGGGCTCTGTGGTCACTGATCCCCTTGCTTGCTAACCCAGGAGGGCTCCGGTAACCCTGACGGAACCCCGTTCCTCCTGAATCAGGCAATGCCTCAGACGGAATGGAAACCACATCAAGAGCGTAGGAGGAGAGTGAAATGGTGCCAGTAATTGCCCTGTGGGGCCACTCGGCTTAAACAATCCGGAGCCTGCAAGCTTGGCACCCACATGGCCCAGTGCTTTGCTCGAAGTTGGCTGAAATTGCAAACCAGGGAGCCCACCACACCGAACCCCCGTCTGGAGCCCAAGCATGTGTTGTGCCCTGCCACGTGTCCCCAAGGACATCTGAGTCCAACATATCAGCACTTTGGAACAGCTTGGGTTTGGTGACCAATGTCAACCTCCCACACACTGTCCTAGTTGGCCCAGACCAGTGCAAAGGCTGTCGGGCTGACTGACCGGGCCATCTCCTGTTCACAGCTGTGGCTCAGGGGCAGTGAAGCAGAAGGAAGCGGGCGGAACAGCCACACACCTACAAGTGGCTCCCACCAGAGGACCCCGGGATGACTCAGGAAAGCCGTATCTGTTTCTTCGGGGTCGATGGCAGTGTCTAGCCTGCCATCGCGCAATACATAATGTCACTCTTGTCCCACTTTAAGGAATAAATTTCAGATATTTCTGCTGGGAGGTGACATCAGGCCTTACCATTTTGAGACAAGAAATCAAAATCCCAATTGCAGGCACCCGTGCGACAGGCACCAGTGAGACGAGGGAGAGTTGGGTGCGTCACCCGTAAAACAAGGTCATTTGGGTAGTTTTGAATTCATTTGCCTGACACAACCCTAAGCAAATTCCTCTCAGGCCTTTCCTACAGGAGAGCAGTTTAGTCTCAGGTGCTAAGAAGCAGGCACAAGGACCACTGAAGTCGGCAGGCCATAATCCAAGGTCATATTAATGTCACTGCCACCAGCACAAGGCAAGTATCTTGCATAGGCTCCACATATTCCCAAGAAATCCAGAAACTGGCAAATCTGATGCACACCTGTGGATGATTTTTGGTAGGACAAAGGGAAAAATTATAGAGCAGGTGGCACATTTCATTGTACAGTGGAAGCATCTTTACCAAGAGTGGAATAATTTATAATTTCAAAAGAGTCATGATAAATACCAGTTGGAGGGAAGACAGTAGTCTTATTTGGGCAATTTCAGTTACTGTTCATTCAATTTGAACCTGAGTTCTGTTTATTAGGTGCCTCCATTGCACTAATTCTTGGGGCCTCTTGTGAGCACTGCTGTAAGAAAAGCTGTGATGACAGAACAAGACAGAGGTGTTGAGAATGCTTCAGTGCGTGAGGCTGCTCCTTAAAACGCCCGTGGGGGATGGAGCTGCGGCTCAGGCAAAGGACTAAAAGAGCATCGCACCAGGCAGTAGCTGGCACAAGAGCCCTGGTGCGAGACGAACCTAGACTAGTCAGCCAGGTTTGATGTCAGCAGCTTTGATCTTTAGAGCAATGTTACCGTCAACCCATGTTATCCATGGGCCTACTTGGATTGGGGAACTTTCTACTGAGTCCCTTGGCAGAAAATGTTTTCAATCAGGGAGTATTAAAATACAGAGTCCACCAAAAAACTGTATCCACACTCTCATAGTTGGCTTATTAATAAGTATCTGGAGGCTGATGGCCACCACTGTGAGTATCCCTTGTCATTGTAGAGGCCTAAGTGACTTGCGTTGGTCTCAGGGTATCTCAATACATTTAGCATTAAAATATTCATATAAGCTTTTCCTTTCCCAAGGTACACAATTTTTGGTGGAGGCTGTACTAATCACTCCTTCAGCTGATAATTTATTAAATGTCTACTCCACGCACCCAATGGGAGCTGCAAACACTGCAACTGACCGGCTGCGTGGGCGTGGCCTCTGCGCGACGGAACTGCGGCGAGCAGAGGACAAACTCCGAATAAGCAGGAATAAACTCCAGGAAATTGGTTGTGGCCTAGGAAGTCAGCACTCTTAGAAATAATTTTGTTAAGGGCCCACTCACTTTATAAAGTTTCCTTTATACTGCAGTCCGCTCAGCTTTCTAGAGGCTGTTCCCTGCCCTAAGAGGACTTTTCTCCACCCCATCTTGGTCCACACGGCTGAGTCCAGCACATGGAGGCCACTTTTCATGCAGAAAGGAGAAAGATAAGGTTTACGAATATTTTCTGACATTCTTTGTAAAATTTCCAATGCGGTTTAGTTCAAGGAGGCAATTTCTGCTCACTGCAGTTTAAATTACTTGTGTTTATCTTAACTTCTTTCCGACACACCTGCAGTCCCTGTGCAAGCTCGGTCACGTGCGTCCGGACGGCTGCCACACAGGCAGGGGGCAGTTTGATTGAGCTGGGGCACTGCCGGGTGTCCCCATTGTCCTGCTGTCATTTCTGCCCCTCTTTCAGATTCTGTGCTGGCTGTGTCTGATCTGAAGACCGAGCACCCGTAGTCCTGAGTGCGCAGACAGGAAGCTCTGCAGGGCTGTGCTTTCCCTCCGGTAGTCAGCGTGGGGCAGCGGCTTAAAGACCATTCTACTAAAAAAATCCAGAGGATTGTTACTGCGCGTGTGCCCGTGCCCCTGTGTGTGGCACTGGGGACGGAGCCCAGGGCACTGAGCGCTGAACTGCATTCCCAGCCCTATTTTTGAATGTTGAGACAGGGTCTTGCTAAGTTGCCCAGTCTGACCTCCAACTTGCTATCTCCCCGCCTCAGCCTCCTGCGTAGCTGGCATGGCAGCGTGTGCCACCTGCTGGGCTCAGCACTACCTCTCAAGAGTGTGTGGCTAACTAATCTCCACTGCTTTAACTTTGGCCTTCGAGTGTAAGATCAAGACTACGCCTCTCGTGGGGTAAATCTCGCCTACTTTTTAAAAGAATGTTTTGCTTGCTTCTTTTTGAATGGAGGGGTCTAGGTAACACAGCTGCCTTGTGGTGGCGGTTTAATTGCTTTAAGGGAAGAGTTTAGTGAATGGTCACCGTCTGTCTGATCACAGGGTAAGTACTACCCTAACCAACGCAGCCACCGCCCCCAGCCTCCTGGTCGTCTGTGTTGCTTCAGGTACTGCATTAAGCTACAGGTCACTAATGCTGTATCCAACATCACCTTCACCTGGGGAACCGACCGAGCAACGGGGAGTCCCCAGCCCGGCCAGGAGGCCACTGGCGGAATTACAGTAATGCATTCAGAGGTGTGTTTCGTATTAAATAAATGCATGTCGCTCTGGTCAGCGCTAAGGAAGTCTTCAAGCTATTTGTTAAGGTTTCTCTAGATCAGTGGTTTGCAACCATATTGGGTCCTTTTAATAATGCATCCTTTGTGATGTCCACGTGAAATTCACGGCTAATGCTTACTAATGCCCATCATTAAGTTATCCAGTGCTGTACCATGGGAAAAATAAAAGGAAAGTATATAATAAAATGCTAGCTATACAGTCTGTAAATGCTCTGGGAGAGCTATTTTCATCCAAACAGAGTAGGAAGTCCACGGGGGTGGGCCACTGTCCTGGAAAGGGTCCTGGCAGCAGGGTTTGCAAGGTCCCTGACAAACGTGCTTCACCCTCTGCCCCGTGCCCAGCCCCAGGTGCAGTTTTTTATGGATTAAATTCCCTACAAATATTTACATCTTGAGTTTAAACAGTGAAGAAGAAGGAAGGAGATGGACCTTGTCCGGGCTGGTGGCAGGTCAGGTTAACGGCCTGAGAGAGACAGAGTGACCCCAGCCCCCGCCCTGGAATGCGTGTGCTCAGCTCAGGCTCTGGGTCTCCACCCGCATTTTAGTTTGCAGAGAGAAATTCCCAGGACAGTGGCTGGTGAGCCTCGGTTTAGGCCACCCCAGGCAGGAGTGGACGAAGAACCTCCCGCATTCCCAGTGAGAAGCTTCGGGCTTCGGAGAGTGAGCACCAACCCTGCGGTGAATTTTGAGAATCATATTTGCTTTATAAACAAGGTGAATGCAAAAGACTACAGTGCATATTTTTAGAACTTCATTTATAAGACATGCTGTTTATAAAACATTATTGTTTTAACATTCATGTGACAAAATGATCTTGATTATAGGTGGTACAATTGTATTTGTTTTCTTTTGCGAGGATTGCAAATTAGAACGGAAATATACTGAGGAGAAAAAAGTGTTTCTGCCAGGCAAGATGAATTATTTTTAGTTTGGGGGTGAACTCTTTAAATGTCTAATATCGAGTTTTGTGATTTCTGTTCCCTGCTCCTTGGTATCTTTTAAAAGCTATCGTGACTTAAATCGTGCTGGGCATGATGTAATGAAGCTAATTAATTATATCCTTCACTGGACACGTGAAAAGCTGTTTTACAACCATTATCTTCTACTAAAATTATTTCTAGGCTTTTTAAAAAATTTGTCTTGCAATTTTTTAAGTTTTAAGATTATTCACCACAAATGTTTACAGTTTTTTCATTAGGTTTATTTTTATCTGCTGTGCTTGAAGTCTTCAACCATAATTAAAATCACAATGTGTCCCATGCTATGCGCCCGTTCGGGACTGTACATCTGACAGGATTTTAAATATAGAGCAGCTATCCTGGTTACAAACGGCGTGTACTTCCCAAGGTACCCACAACTAATACAGGGTTTTTGGGTTTATATATTTAAATTTACTTTCTAAAAGGATAATGGAGTACAAGCAGAATAAAAGATTCTCTGTTTTATTTTAATATATTGCATGGCTCATTGCTTTGAGGGGGAAAGGACAGTTATTCTCACACAATCAGACCCCTAAGCCGTGGGTGACCCCAAACTTCCTTCTCTGACTAAGGACCCCCACCCCATAACCACTATGTCCCCCAGCCTGGCCTCACAAAGATGGAACAGCCGGCCAAGTGAGCAACAGAACCCGGCACAGTAAGGGGTCCCAGCAGTGGTCACAGCTACACCTGCCACAGATTTATAGATTTCACGAAGCAATCAGTTGATAGCTCAGTGAACAGCTCTACCTGCACAATGCTAAACAAGGGGCTTTGTTAATTTTTCAAACTGATTTGTTCTCTTAACTGCTTTTAGTGCTGTAATACCAATGTTTTCTTTTTCTAAAAAAAAAATGAGAGACTTTGCAAGTCCCTGAAGATTATACTTTCTTTCTTTTAGAATTAATGATTTTCTTAGCCCATTTAAAGTAAACAGAATGATTGAGAAAACAAAGGCCCCGCACTGTTTTCAGCTTGGGGATGATTAGAAGTTGGCCTTTTTGTCCTCGGCAGTATTCAGTCCTACAGTTTGAGATAAAAGAGAGGCCTGGTGTACTGCGTTTCACGGAGAGGTTTCTGAAGGCAAACATCTCCCGCTTGGCTATGCTATTTTGTGGGGCATAAATACAGCTGGACAGAGAATAATTCTGACCAACTTTTGATTTTTAGTTTGATGTCTTTGCTTTATTTTATATGTGACCCTGCAAAGCCACAGAACAGCTCCTGATTTAATTTCCGTTAATTTAATTAGGCCCCTTCTGAGGCTCTCAGGTGAGCTAAGGGCAGGTGGGGAGAGGGCCTTCTGTCCCCAAGTGTTCTCAGAGTGTGGACAGAGTGTGCAAATGGCCCAGCGCGTTATATCCACAGGAAGAGCGTGTCACCCCGTGGGGACTGCTGTAGACTTTCCGATGCCCGAGGACAGTAGAGTCACAGGCAGTCGGCAGTGAGCCTGGTACTGACCCAACTGAGCTGTGAAACTAGAAGCATGCGACAAGTGTGTGTGACAGTTGTGGCCACAGCCACCCAGACTCAGTGCCACCCCGTGGCGGGGAGTGTGGGGCCGTCGCCCGGTGTTGCTCTAGAGTCCAAGAAAGTCTGGCAAGAGACCCTGTAGAGCTGTCCAGAGAATCCCAAACCGTCCCCATGGAACTCGGCTCTGCGTTTCCGGCCCAGACGACACTCCGATTAAATTCGGGGTGTGTTTCTCATTTTAGAAAGCTGTGCGTGTGCTGCCATGGTCTTTTCTTAGATAAAAACAAACCCACACTCCTTCCCTCCAAAATGAAACCAAACACATTTAGAACACATGTGGGCCATTTCTCTATGGGAAAGGCCATTTGTGGTTAACACAGAAAGTATTTATGGTTTCACTGTTAATTGTGGTTTCTTTGTATTAGCCAAGAAAGGTAGAGTTTTTCATTGTAGGAATAGTAAGAAAGCAATTGCCTTTCTAAAAAATGGCTATTTTCTGGAAGAAGTAACTGAATTTATGATCCTTCTAAATACCAAAGGAGTATATGCAACCTAAAATTGTGTTTCCAGCTTGAATAGAAGTTTACTTAAATTGTCTTAATTGTACTTTGTACATTTCCATGAGTCAAGAAGACACAATCCATATATATATAAGACATGGGAATAGTTTATTTTTAATTCATATTTGTTATCTAGGGCTATTAAATGTCTCTTCTGGACTAATGCTATTTTGGAAACTAATAATTTCATTTTTGAGAAATTGTTAATTTTACAATTTTTACATTTGTAAATGCTAATTCATTTACCCAAGTCAGTGGGCTAGCTCACCTGGTTCATTTGTTTTATTCTTTCTGTCTTATCTATTTCTAATTTCCTTTCTCTTTTTGAATTAAAAATTGTATAATTGTTACAGCATTGAAATATTTTATTTCATACTTTAAAATATGTTTTAAGTTACATGCTTCAAGGATTCTATAATGTGAGTGAATGAATTCAAAAGGTTAATTAAATATGAATGCACATTTGTAGGGTCTGTACACTAATTTTTTTAGCAAGCAATTCCACAGATATTGGTTACTAAGATCTGAAAAGTTCACATAAATAGTAGAAGGTGGGAAGGAGACAGTTGGGATTATTAGGTCAATAACACAAACACTGAAGAGATTAATATGTCAAGCAATATTTCTTAAGTATACTGGCTTTCATTACCTACAAGGAAGAATAAGTTTTATAATATAATTACTATACAATTTTAAGAATTATAAACAATATGTATCTACTGTGTTATACTTTATTAAATTTCATAAGAAAAACAAATCAAGCCAGGCACTAATCTCTACTTTCTGTGTGTGAAAAATATTCTTTATGAAAAGGCTTGTAAGTATAATTTATCAATTTAATCACATGCATTATGTGTATCTCATGAATGTATGTGGAGTTGAGTCTAAATGAATATTTAGTGATGTTAAAAGTAGTTTTTCAAAGATCTGCATTTATTCAAAGTTCATGTAAAGGCTGTTAATTTAGATAAATACTATTGTGTCCATTACTAAACATTCATGAAATTATTAGTTTTAATTTAACAGCTACAGACACCAAATACTGTAGTACATTTAAATGGTCTGATATTATCATTCAAAATCACTCCAATAAAATATTTAAAGATTTTGATACATACTTTGCCATGTCTTTGACTTACCAATGGAAAGTGAAACTGGAATTTATCATTATATGCAGAATTTTAAAGCTTTGATTAGCTGACATGCTACACACATTTCTGTCTCAGTGTAATGCACTGCACTCAGTGAATCATACTAAACATTAGTGTGGTCATAAGCTTTGACATACTTATATATAAACTTGTGGGTTATTTTAAAATTTATTGATAACCGTAAGAAATGCTTTTCACGCCTTCTAGTGATTTTTATGTTTAAAATTCTTAACATTTTTAGGGACAACAGCCACGGAGTCTATACAATGGGAAAAATAAACTTCTGCCTACAACTCTCCTAACTTCATTTTAATGAATATATTGCATTTTCTTTTTATGTTGCTAACACATCAGATGCAAATCATTTCTGGTCCTAGGTACCCTGGGTACAGGTGTTTTTTTGCATAGCAGAACAAAATGTACTTGTTTTTACTATTATTTTCATGTCCATTCAAATAGTGATGCAGAGTAGCCTAAGAGCAAAAGCAGATTTTACTAAAACCGAGATGTTTTCGCCAGGGGAGGCTCTAGGTGGTGGCAGTCGGGTGCAGGCAACGCCACCCAGGTGCCTCCTCCTGGGCCAGGCCCGACCGGCAGCAGGCTGCGCCCCGCGCCTACCTCTCCTCCGCGCCTTCGTCCTCTGCGTCGCCGCCAGCCGCCTGTAGGGGGCACTGCTCAGCTGCCACAAAGAAACCCTTGGTAGGCCTCCTTTCTGCGGCTCTGAGAGGTAGTTAATATTCATTACTTCTGCAAGGCATTCGGTTTAAAAAAGAATTCATAGTTCATCTTTAAAAAACGTAGAGGCATAATGGAGTAAGGAGAAATCCCACTCAGGTATCACGGTGGACATTCGGATTCCTGAGGATTTAATAAAAACGCACGAACCACACTGCGCAAGGTCCTGCTGCTCAGAGCCTGGCTTCCTGCCCTCCCGTGCTTCTCAGCTCGGGGTGCATTTACAGCACCCAGATTTTCGTTACTGTGCCGGAGCCTTGCTGTCCCTTTGCCTCTAGGGCTCCCAGAGAACAGGGTGTGGAGCGATCGTGATTACATTTGGGGAAGGAACCGCAGAGCCTGGAATTCTTTGCCCACCCCGGGGCCTATAAACAGCTTATCTCTAATGGGAGTGGATGACTGCATGTGAGGTTGTGTGTGGCCTGCTCTCGCCACCCCGCTGCAGAGCCTCCTGGGTGGCAGGTGGGGCTGTGGCCTGGGGGCCCTCGGGCCCTGTGGCCTGGCGAAGGCCCCCCCTCCACACCAGCAGCTCCCCCCTTTCCGCAGAGCTGCAGTCTCACTGCTGTGCTTCTGGGCCCCTTCCCACCCCGCCTGCTGTCCCTCTGCCCCCCGCGCTCTGCCCACAGGCTCTCTGGCTGTGCTTGCTCAGGGAGGACTCACTCTCCGCTTCAGCTCCTCTCCTCTCCACATCTCAGTGCTGCCCACACTCTGGAAACCTCTGTGTGGGTCTGGCTTCCTTCCTCATCATACATGGGCGCGGATGTCCAGCAGGCTTCCTGCGCTGACCTCCTCGGCCGGCCACCGCCCCACCAACCCCTCGCATCAGGATTGCTCTGCTGGGGAGGGGGTTTTCTCAGGCTAACGCTGTGGCTCAGAAGACACGGGAGCCTCTGACACCACTGCAGACTGTCATCCTTCCCCTTCACTGACACCCTGATGTCAGACCAGCCACAGTCGAGTGACGGCCAGCCCGGGTCAGTGCTCACCCATCCATGTGTCTCAGTGTGAGAGCCCCAGCCGCGCAGGGGCCCTGAGACTCCTCCCGGCTGGTCCCTGCTCTTTCCAGGACATAGATGGTGTCCGGTCCTCTGTGTCTTGAAAGTGCTTTCTGGTGTGAACCTGCCCCCCAGCCACCCCACGCCTGGCCTCGGTTGTCACTTTAGCGGATTCTGCACACCTTGGGGTTTTCAGCTGTGCCTGGTGCAGTGGTTTGCTCGGGAGTGAGAAGTCTGTTTTTTGTGAGATTGGGAATCACTGGGGCTGACGAGGGTCAGGTCTCACTGAGTCCTTCTCTGCCTTTGGCAAAATGATAAAGCACCGCCGATGTGTGTGGACTTTCTTCAGCAGGAACATATTTTACTCTGAGTAGGAAACATCTGTAAACGCCTTATGTGGTGGAAGATTCGGGGTGCTTTGTAGCAGTGGTTGGTCACAGCCCTTGTCCCTTCTGCTCTTCTCTGCCTTCCCGTCTCTCTGGGTTATGGTGAGTGTCTGGGATGGCGGTGTGGTCGCCTGTTCCATCCTGTGAACAGGTGATGCTGCCTCGCCTACACACTCAGAGAGGCCAAGAAAGGGACCAGGCTCGTGCGGGCAAAGACTGCCTTTGCACACCTCTGTGTGTCCTCTCCTTGGCAGGGCCGTCTCACAGGAAAGGTGACTGCGATTTGGAGAGATTGTGCCACTTTTCCAATATCTTACACCCAAGAAGCTAGGACCCTGAGCGATCTTGTAACCCTCTGAACACCTTCTGCCCCTCAGCGCAGCTGAGTACTGAGCTGCTTCCCACGACCAGGCTCAGTGTGTCCTCCTGCTGACCCCAGCCAAGTCCAGAGCTGTGCCCAAAGCTGGGGCCCTTGTCCCCGTGCTGCCTCCTGGCCTGACCTTCTGTAGATGAGCTGTCTCATCCTACAGCTCTGAGGCCACAGGGTGCTTAACCACTACTTAGCAGAAGCTGCTAGAAGCCAGGTCATTTTTCCAGGTGACAGGCCTGGTGCCTAGGAAAGTAAATCAGAGTTTTACGTATTTTATTCTTCCCCTTTATTCAGGTGTTAGTTCAGCGTGATCGTGACTTTCCTTTAAAACCTATCACCACCTGTACAGTCTACTTTTTACCTGTTGTCTGCCTTCTCCAGCTAAAATGAAAGCTGTGTGACAGTAGAATGAGGCCAGCTGTTGTTCCTGTTGTGTCTACAACACTACGTTGTACCGGAGGACTCAGACCAGGGGTAGCATCAGGTGACATGCCTGTAGTTGGGATGGCGTGGGGGAAGTGATCGGGAGCCTTCGGATAACAGAGCCATTGAGGGAGGACCAGCACAGACCGGAACATCAGAGGGCGAGGGCGAGGGCGAGGGCGAGGGCGAGGGCGAGGGCGAGGGCGAGGGCGAGGGCGAGGGCTCGGTCTCCCTGAAAACAGGCCTCGTGACACGGAAAGCAAGCTCGTGCTTGCACACAAGCCATGCAGCTTCCGGAACAGGACAGCAGCAGACCTTTGTGTCAGGGAAGACGGACCAGTTGCTCAGCGTCTGTTTAGGGATAAAGTGGGGCTTCAGTGGGGAGCTGGGTTAGAGCTGGGGCATATGTGGTTGGGAAGGAACGGGTTGCTTTGTAAGAGAAAGTTTCAGTCGTAGAGTTAAAAAATACATCTAGGCCTTTATTCAAAGACAGTGGGGTATTTTTCTTAGTTTTCAAGCAGTTGCAAAAAGCACCTCGTTCATAGGAAGGAACAGGTAGAAAGTCTGCTATCACCATGTTGCTCTGGGGTTTTGATGAGCTGCTTTGGTCATGGTTTCCTCCCTGAATCGAGGGGCGAGAAGCGGGTTTGAATCCAACCCATCGTGAGAGCAGAGCAGAGCTGGAGGCACAGATCTCTTCTCTGTCCCCGTGCTGAGCCCCTTGGACGGCTCTGAACCCTATTTCCCTTTCCATTCTTCCTTCAAAATCAATGATAGTGTCCTTAATAGTAATGTGAGTGCCAACAGTCGCTCAACAGCCAGACATGGTGGCTCTCGCCTATAATCTCAGCACTTGGGAGGCTGAGGCAGGAGGATCCTTGTGAATTTGAGACCAGCCTGGGCTCCAAAGTGAGCTCAAGGCCAGCCCGCACTGCATAGTGAGACCCTGTCCCAAAAAGACCAAGAAAAAAAAATAGTCACTCAACACTTCCTGAGCACTTACTTCATGCCAGGTGCTACTCTAAGCATCTCATGGAACCTCATTCCCTCAGTGATTCTACGAGGTGGGCTCAGTCTCACTCAGCATGCAGAAGCAGCAAGAGCACAGAGACAGTAAGAAACGTGCTCATGGTCACACAGCTGACGTGTGGCTCAGCGAGACAACCAGGCCTGGCAGGGGCCACCAGGGGCCGAACTCTGAATCACGAGGCCCCTCTTCCTGTTCAGCTTGTGCCTTATGCACTGAGCTTAGCGGTTTTGAAATTCGGTGGGAATGGCCGCCCAGTGACGCTGGCCGGGTCCTCGCCGACCTCTGCCTGAGGGAACTTCCCTCTCCTGGTGCATCTTGGAAGGACTGGCTGACTGTTGGTCACTGTCTCATCACTATTTGGCTTCCGGGAGCAGAGGTGTGATTCCTACGGCAGGTGGGAGAAGGAGGGATGCCGGGGCGGGGCCTTGAGGTCCCCGAGTGGCTGGAGGTGCGGCCGGGGCTCCGCATGCGCCTGCTAAGAGCTGCGGATTCCAGATGCTCTGGGTGCACTGGGCGAGAGTGGAAGGAACAGGGCAAATGAGAGTCAAGGAATCACAGAAAATAATGAAATCAGAGTTCTTAGAAATGGAACGAAACGCCTCACCGATGTCAGAGAATATGTTTCAGACCACAGTGGGAAGTTTGCACTATAAACGGTGGGGGGAAATATGCCCATACCATGTTAATCACAGCCGGTCATCGTCCATCTGTCCATCCGCCCATCTCCAACCCCCTCATCCGTCTGGTCACAGTCTGTACGCTTGGGACCTGGAGTTAGGACTGAGAGCCATGGGCTGATCAGAAATGACATGGCAGACATCCTGTGAATCATTTACTTTAACAGGATTAAAAAGACATTTATTGGAAATAAAATTTTCAATACCGTTGTAATGAAATATAAGCGGATGCTACCCTACACGTCTTTGTCTAGATTCGCAGTCTCATCGGAAGCAGAAGCCCCTCTCTGCTTCTCATGCCTAGTACTGAGAGCCTGCAAACTGGGGCATTTTTTGAGAGGGGGAGGATGCCCCGGTTTTTGGGACACCCCATTGAGGGTTGATAGTAGCGCGAGAGCTCCCCTGTGTTTATAAACTGCATGTGTGGCCTGCCTGGGCTGGAGACTTGTCCTTGGTGGTTCGTTTCTCTTTCCACCAAGTACTCCCTGGCCATGGAAAACCTCTCAGGAACACGGAGAGACATCTCTGAAACCTGCGCCCCAGGAGCGGCATGGGGCAGTGAAGCTGAGGCCAGTCCCCTCTGCCTGGACCGAGCGCCTGACCGACATGTCTCCGTGGGCGCACGGACCCAGCACACAGCAGGAAGTGGCCACTTGTCCATAGTTTGATGGGGAGGCACAGACAGGAGTGGGGTCCTGCTCGGGGGGAGAGTACCACCTCCTCGGGGGGAGACAGGAGTGGGGTCCTGCTCGGGGGGAGGCCTGGCTTCCATCTCTAGCCCGAATGAATACACAGAGCACTTTGCCCACATCAGAGCAAGAATTCACACACCGCGTGCTTGCAGCCTGGCTTGGGGGACACTGGAGTCCTTGATGCTACTGCCCCGCTCCACCTCTGCCTCCTACACCGCTCCCAGAGCAGCTTCTCTGCTGGCCAAGTGGCAGCTGTGGGAGGTGCTCAGCTCCTTCGGGACACTGGGGTCAGGATGGCGGTCCCAGTGGGCTTGAGTTTCCACATGTGGAGAATCCTTTCCTTTCCTTGAGTGCCGTTCTCCCAGGAGCACCTGGGCTGGGCAGGGGTTGGGAGAGGGCACCTTCTAGACAGCACCAGCCCCGGGGTAAGGGAAGGTGTCTCCAGCCGGAGGGTTTTCATTTCGATCCCGCGAATGTTTCGTGATGAGGAAGCTTCTTCACACTCTCACCCACCTAAGGCTGCAGGCTGCTTTAACTTGCTAGGTTTTAGGGAACCATGATGGAAGCGTGACTTCATCTGACTTCAGGACTCGAATGTGACAGGTGTTTTTCCTGCTTAGAAAAATGTTGCCTCTTCTCTGAGGCTCACTGTGTGAAAGGACGACACAGCGTTCTTCTGCCTGTGGTTGGCAGCTGATCAAAAATAGCGAGCCAGTGAGCCGACCCAGTCAAGGGCGTCATCTAGCACCACATCTAGTGCGACAGCGGGATTCGAGCAGGGAGGAAGGCAGACGTGAGAGTATCTCAACCACAGCGAGCAGGAGAGATCGCGCCATCCCCAAGAGAACAGGTTTGGCGTACCCCGTGGGTCCGATCTGGGGTGTCCACACTTTCCCAAGGGGTGGACGGTGGCCAGCTCTGGAAGGGCAGTTTCTGTGCTCCTCGCTCTGAACCCCTGAGCTAAAGCGATGAACAAGAGCCCGGCTCATCACTGAATATCTGCGAAGGTAGAGCCACTTGGCGAATAAAGCCCAGGACTGATGGAGCTGTGTCATCGGGTGGTGCCCGATCCGCGGGCCCGGCAGGGCGGGACGACTGAGTCAGAGCAGGCGGAAAACGGTGAGTCAGAGAAGTGGAGAGAGGAGATTTGCCGGCTCTGGGAAATCGAAGCCGGAGCCCAAGTGCAGATGTGAGTCAGAAGCAAGGTGGCAGCGAGCAGGAACTAGAGGCAGAGAGAGGGTAGTCAGAGACGGGAACGGGCATCGTGTCGCCCTCTGCCACGGACAGCGCTGCAGGCCTGGCCTTTTTGCACCGTCTTTCTGACAGCGAGGCGGGGACACGGAGCATGCCAAGGCCAGTGGCCCCCACACAGTAGCTCACCTGCTGCCTGCGGGCAGGGACAGGGACAGACCCAGGCTGGTTTGGGAGCGGACGGCAGTGCTGCCGTGAGTCCTTATACTTTCAGGAAATCAGTCAGCATTCCTTAGTCCTTGCTATTTGGAAATCTGGATTGAAAATTCAATTTGTTAATTCACAAGCCTGTTTTTTACCTGTTCAATTTAATACCATTCAAATTTGCCAACAAGTGATATGCCAGCTTCCTGCCAGACCACTCGAGGCAAAATGTGAATCATAGCGGCTAGATGGCTTTCCTTGGCATTGAACCAACTTCCAGGTTCCTATTTAGCAATGATACATGAATGTAACTGACTTTAATAGGAAAATAAGGTCTTTCTACACTTTATCTAACTCAGGTCTCACACCATTCTGCTCCACTAAGGCCTCCCTGCGAGAGTCAGCACAGCTAGCCCTGCACGCTTATGTGTAGCACGCTGCGAAAGCTCCAGATCTACACACAACACACTCATGGGTGTGTGCAGACACTGACCTGCTATTTTAGTTAACATCAGTTTGCTTTATGTGGCAAATATACCAGCACTGCAAACACACAATTTAACCCTTCTAACAGTAGAAAAGGTTGCGAGAGGTTAAGTCACTTTATATAAATCGCTAATCCAAGTGTTTTCACATAAAAACTTCTGCTTCCGTCTGGCCCTCAGTGTGTGGCTTTCCTTACTGCATCTTTTCCTCGGGGAAACACGGGTCACTCTGCTTTCCTGTCCCACCCTTCTGACCCTGAAGGGGGGGGCACTAAACTTGTGGCCAGTCACATTAATTCTATTTGACGCCCCATTTCTAATGCCCGGGACTAAATCCAGTGCAGGAACCTGAGAAGGGGCGTGGGTAATGCACACCAGGGGTATATTCCTAGGGTACCAAAACTTTGGGATTATTTCTTGATAACCACATCAAACACAATTCTTGAGGCTTAGGAAGACAAAAATACTCTTTGGAAAAACAAAAGAAAATTAGCAAGAATTAGTCTGGACACAAAAACACCACAAGAAAAACTATATAACTATAAGCCCATAAATATATGTTAATAAATTTAGCAACAAAAATATATAGTCGCTCACAATGTGACTCACTGGAAACGAATGTCGCTGCGTCCGGCAGTGGCAGCACTCAGACGCGCGCTTATGGGTTACAGTCAGTGTGCCGGGGGCCTCTCTTTAGACCACGTACTAGGGAGGAAAATTGCACACTTGATGTCTGGTGGTTTCTAGAATGCTGTTTTTGTTTACGGGTTGGGGAAATGCCAGTGGTTTCAACAAAACAAGAATAGAATTGTACATTATTGTGAAGTTATTTAAAAACAACAGATGCAAGGCAGGTCATGGAATTTTTTTTTTTTTTTTGATTGTTAGGCCGGGGAATGGAATCAGATCCTAAGACATTCTTGAAGGACCAGGACATGCTTTTTTATCTGGGTGTCCCTGGAAACATTGGAGATTGTTGGAATAATGGTCCTGGTAAACTCTTTGAATGCTCAGTAGGTTTTTCTCAGATGCACATGGGGTTGTTTATTTCAGCCATCTCCATGGTGCTAGAATGATGCTGAAATCTGCAAATTTGGTGTTTTTCTGCCAAGCTTTTCTCCCTCTAATGCCACCCATTGTGCTGATTGCGCTTTACCTTTATGCAAGGAGCTTCCTGACTCATTTTCCCTGTGTCTGGCTAAGACCTTCAGAGTCTCTTGGTATTTCACCTTCTCAAATCCGAGGGAAAACAACTGTAGTCTGAGGGAAGGGAGGAATCCCAGCAGTTATTTGCAAGAAAATGTTCTTTTGCTTTCAAACCCATGGCACACACACCAAGCATTGCTTTACGGACCACGTAGGGGACTTCAAAGATAAGCAGGGATCATGGATGAAGGTTCAGCCACCAGGAAGTTTTAGAATATATATAAATACATATATATTTATATTGCATATAGATATGTGTAATATATAAGATATAAAAATAATAGATCAAACAATGACTCATTGGTCTTGCTGTTTCTTGAGAAGCCACTGCCTAACTGGTTTAAGTAATTTCTCAAATAATCTGCTTACTGTAATGATTGCCTGCAGTGACGAAGGTTAAAATGCAGCATGAAAGTTTTATCTTTTGAAGGAATTTCCGAGTGGATGTGGCTATTATGAGTTTTTTCATTTGGAACACAATTTCTAGACCTCTATATTGTCCTTCTGAACTCCACCTATAAAATTAGACATCTAATGTTTTTATTGTCACAGTTTGGTGGCTCACTGTGACCGCCGATGGTCTGTTGCATGTCCCGGGGGCAACACACTGACTCTCCACCTGTGCCATCTTGGCTCTTCTGTGGATAAGACTGCAAGGACAGGGCTGTGCCACACGGCGGGTGCAGGTCAGGCTGGGGTGTCCGGCTTCACTCATTCCTGCCTGTTCCCAGAGGGCACCAGAGTGACTGTCTTAGAATATCGATCTGAGGGGCCATCCCTGCTGTTGGAATCCTTCACACCCTGGGGATGAAGCGTACCCACCAGCCTGCAGGCATGGAAGCCTCATGATCAGGCCTGCTTCCTGGGCCCCAAGGACCGGCTCTATGCTCCCATTGTCCTGGGTTGGGCCGCGGTTGCGGGCCATCTCCACCGTGGTGAAGGGGATTCTCCTCGTCTGTGCTGCCTTTGGCAAGAGCAGCGCCGGAGGCTCTCAGGGCCTGACGGTGAGGGAGTGCATTGGAGCTATTTCCTCTGGCTCCTTCCCCCCAAGGTGCGCACCTGCTGAGAGCAGATGGTTCTCACACCAGCCCCCACTCTGCACCTGCTGCTGCCCCTCCCCAGGAAGGGATGCCCACCCTTCCTGGTGGGGTTTGCTCACTGGCCCAGGCACTCTCCACAGGACTGATTCTCTCTTGGGGATGTGAGAGCTCTGCTCGGGACTTCTGCTTGGACAAACCATAAAGTCTGAACACCAGTGATAATTGTAGCCCAAGGTGCTCGGAAGAACCAAAGCCAAGGAGAATGGGGGTGCCAAATAGGGTATCTAGATCTGAGGTAGGGGGAGAGTTCTCTGCCACTTGCAATGATTCCTGAGGGCATCTGTTTGCGAATTCATGTTCCAGAACAAAGTAGTAGTTAAATTTTGTTGGACAGATCCATTTTGGGTGTCAGTGTACATAACAGTTTTGTGTATTTTTCCATTCCTTCTGCTGGGCCTTCTCAGTGGCAGGAGACACTGACCTTCCTGGAGGTGGTGTTTGCCTCAGAATCTCTGTCTCAGTCTCTGCTGCTGCAGCCACACCGTGCAAGGCACTGGGCACGGCCAGATTGACCACGTCTTCCAGCGGCTGCCGGATCCCTGCGCGATGAGGGTTTGATCATAAAGAACTAATGTGCTATGACAGAGAATGTGCAACAATGATGCTTTATGAAAAAGTGGTTATATTAATGTCAGATATGAACTAGAAACTTAATACACATGCATCCACGCCTTTGGCTTTCATGTAAGAATTGGCTTGTCAATAATCTTATCCAGAATAAAAGAGCACTACACTAAAAATCACTTGACAGAAACATAAATAATGGTATAATTACAAGTAAATGCTAAAACAAATTTACATTTTTAAACATGTAGGTCAAGTTACACATGGAAAAGCATAAACAAATAGGCATCATTACTTCATTGTCCATAATTATTTCCAGCCAATTAGCTTATAAATTCCAGATTCTTTTTTTTTTTTAATCTCACAGCATAACATGATGTGAATAAATACCTGTTTTTCAGAAGGAAAACAGTGCACTGTGGGTATGGCCTAAAGATGTAAGCATCTCTCTGTAATTTTTGTGCTGCTTTTTGCTAGCCATGTAATTTTGCTTTGATAAATAACACATGGCACTGTTGACCCTGCTGGCTGACCACCCCAAAGAAGATGCCTAAAGACACTGTAATATTTGCAAATGAGTCGGGTCAATGACCACAGACAATGCCTGCTCCAAAGCAAATAAACATGCAGAAGGCAGCAGAGGGTGCAGCCCTGGAGAGCAGGAAGGCTTCTGCAGAGGGCAGAGAGAGGGTAGCAGAGGTCCGGGCCGTCAACTCCAGAGAGGGCTGCAGAACAGGTGAGCCTTTGCCTTCTGTCCTGCCGGGAACCACTTTGTTCCAATTAAGATGGAAAGATACTGAGAAGAATTAATACAAACACCAATACACAGCTCTCCACTCAATTCCTCATTTTCTAGCTCTTCGATCTTGGGTTTGCCCTTTTTATTCCTTGACTTCCTTATTTGCAAAAATGTGATAAAACCTGAATTTTAGAGTTGAAAGGACCCAGCACAGTACCTGTTGTGTGGTAGGCAGTCTACCGAAGCTAGATGTCACGCGTCTTTCCATTGACCCTGTGTTCATGGAGTGACTGTTTGTGGCAGGCCCTGTTCTTGGCTCTGAGAAGTCCTTTCCCTCTGGGGTACAGTTTCTACCTCATGCCCCCCATTGTGGTTACCAGCTTCTAGGCCACACCTTCGGCCAGCAGGTGTGCGCAGCATCTTGGCATGGCGCGAGATTTGACCGTGCCCCTGCCGATGGCCAGCACGCTGGTGTCCTGACTCTCTTCTCTGCTGTCTTTGGCTTCTTGCAGCTTTTTGCTGTGTTCTTCCCTAAGCTCACCTGGTTCCTGGTGTCTTCCCAGACCACACACACGGAGCTGCCTACATCGCCGCGTGGCTCCCAAACTTTTGTCAGACTTGTGTAGCACTCGAGTTAACGACGTGTGTCCACTGTGTCTCTGGCCAGTTCAAATGTTTCTCCTATTTCACTGAACGCAGTGTGTAAGATGTGTGCCCTTCAGGTCCCGCAGCCCAGAGGCAGCTCGAGGCAGTGGGCCTGGACAATGATGCTGGCTTCCACTGACCTTGCTGCACTCCTGAGCTTCGGATCCGTCCCCACAGGGAGCGGGTGCTCGTGGACACCACGCACTGGCCTCCTTCTACCTCACCACATCGTCCTCTGCTCACCCTGCTCTGCCTCAGGGCTGCCCACACTGGCGAATTTAGCTTCCCAAGGAGCCTGCGGCAGCCCTAGCTCCATTAACAGTTGTGGTGGGATAATGGCCTGAAACCAGTAACTCATTTTTCATCTGAGATGCTAAATGATAATCAAACATTAAATGGCCTACTTACAAAGCAAGTGTAAACCTCTCAAGCTTCTGGTTTCACCTGCCAAACATACATCATGAGATATAACTCAAGGTTACCAGCCAAAGGGTTTGGAAGAAAAGTCATAATTTTAAAAGTTAAAACAAAGCATGGTTACATTTTACAATTACTTGAAGGTAGAAATTTGTCTTTCCCTTATGCCTGTCAGAGGACAGGGTCAGGGCAGGTCATTCAAAAGCAGCAAAAGCCCTTATAGGAACCACAGTGTCATATTCATTAACCTTCTAGAGAACCTGCTCGGGAACTGCCACTTCTTGTACTGTCACCAAAGGAGTTAAATCAAACAAAGATAAAGGAGGATCCCGCAATCAGCAGAGAACACGTACTTTGTCATTTTAAACAGGTATTATGGAAGTTGCTGAAAACATGATCAGCCTCAACAGAAGAAATGTGGATTTTCTGGTACTTCATGCTCATACAGGAGATAAGGGGGAAAAGCCAGAGGAGTTGATATAAATCATCGCACTTTTGGGGGACAGAAGCACAGCGTGTATGGCAGTGAGGACAGAGAGGTGAGCAAAGAGCTGACAGTGAGTAAGGAGACTGTTGAACTGGGCTCTTAGAAATATTCAGATAATTGACTTATTCTCTAAGCAGACCTATGAGACATTTGGAGACAAAAAACCAGGAGGTGGAAAGGATGGAAAAGAAAGGTAATGTTTAGCAAAAAGAATCAAAACATTGTTAGAATGTTTTCTAAATTTCTGCCTTTTACATTACACATGTTAGGTGATTTGTTCAATGAGAAGTAGATCTACTCTAATACTGTTGCAGAGAGCATTATATTATCTGGCAATGTCAGAGGAAGCATGTGAGTTACACTAGATAAGATTCAGTATCATCGGAAATTTTGTCCTTGTTATGACTCGTGTCTCGATGTCCCCCAATGCCTCATGTGCTCATGGATGGGGCATTTTGGAGGTGGCTGGATCTATGGTGTGACGCTGGGACTAAGGGTGCTTGGGTAGGGTGTAAGGGTGTGTGACAACTAAATTAGAGCACTGACTGGCTGAGCATGGTTCTGGCAAGGCCCATACCGGATGTGGGTGGTACCACCCAGTAGGCTTGTTGTTAACTGGCTCACTGGGCTTCATGGTTACCCTGGGAGCACAGAGGTGAGTTCAGGTTGCAGGGACAGAGATATGAAAGTTCACAGCAGCCAGGGAAAGGGACAGAGGGAGCCACTGGGCTGGCGTGGACCACTCATCTCTGATCTTGCTTCTATGTGAAGGAAATAAGTCCCTGTTCTATTGCTTATTTGGATTTTTCTATTAAAGATAGATCAACTTAATCCCCCATGGAAACAAATGTGAGTAAATAATTCCTTAGAAACACACCTAAGTGAGAAATAAACCCTGGACAAGATGTTCTCTGCTGACTGCAGTTATTTGGTGGCAGTAAAGTCTCCACACACCTGTCACTGCCCATGTGCATCTGTCCGAGCAATGGCATGAACAGCAGGACTTGAGAGGAGGACTCAGACCAGGCATTTACATCTGCTCCCCAAGCAGGGGTGATATCACTTGGAAGGGCTGGGACAGAAAGAAAGATAACTACATTTGGAAAGGACGGTGTAAGAACGTGGTGCCCTGTGTGTCCCCATTACTGGTGACCCTGACTTGGGCGCGTGGATTGAAGTCTGTTCCCCAAATATGAATGGCAGTTATCACAGGGAGGTGGGGTTTTAGAATATTTTCTGTTCTCTTCCTTACAGTTTAACTTATTGAAGGTTTTTTTTTTAAAATTACTGCATATTTAAGCAGTCAGAAAAATAGCTTTATCATTGTGAAAATCACAAAGAAAGAAAAACTCATGAGAAGAAAAGTAGCTGTGATGAGAATGTCGTCTTGGTTTGTGTCTGAGATGCTACAGAGATGGGGCGCAGGGGGAGTCTGGTTACGACGGTAGCTATGAAGGGGGTTTCCGTGTCCCGGGAAATGGTCTGCAGAGTGGGGAATTTGAAGATTCAGATGAGAGAGGGGATTTGGGAATGAGGAAGTCCCAGCAAAGGGGAGACAGGAGAGGGTGGTGGAAAGCTGGGTCCCAGTGAGCAGAAGGTCACCCTCACCTCAGTGAAGGAGGCGGAGAGTGTGAGAAAGAGCAGGGGTTCAGGCTGGGGAGGAGGAAGAGACAGGAAGCCCAGAGCGAAAGGATCCCCAGTGAGAGTTTCTGGATCCTCAGGAGTCTGAGGTGTCTGGAGCTTGCTGGGAGCACCAGGAAGGGCAGCAGTGTGTACTCACAGGGGCAGGCGGGAGATGAGCTCACTGGCTAGTGTACAATTGGCTGGCCAGGGGGAAGCCTGGCAGTGTCCTGGCCAGCAGCAGAGCTCACAAAAGGTGTCCAGGTCTGCCCCATATCGGGTGTGAGCTGGAACAAGAATTCCCCACTGGACGGAAACGTGGCCGACAGGATAGCTCTTGTGTAATACTTCTATTGCTGTAGAAATCTTGGAAAGTAGAATTAAACACAGCCAGTGATACAGGGGCAGAACCAAAGCGGGGTGATGATAAGTACTGAGCGCCTTTTAGATGTGCGGGATGGTAGGAAATAAAAACGACTACAATATAGCTGCTTCCCATCAAGACACTTAGACAGGAGTCAGGGCCTGAGCCTGAGTTTGCCCTGGAAATCAGAGAGTCAGGTGATTGTTCTAGACTCGCCTTGAGACGTGCAGTCAAAGGAACGGGCTCAGTGCCTTTCTAAACCCACCAGTGAGGCACGTGGAGCTTGGTGATGACTCAGTGGATGATGAGATAACTGGACAGCGAGGCCACAGATACCAAACCAGCAGGAGGTTTTTGGAGCTACCTTGGCTGTAGCAGCCAAGAGCTCGCCCTTGAAGGAGGTGCAGTTCTCCCAAAGGGAAGAGAGAAGGCACCTTATGTCCTGGAGTGGGGTGGGTGGCTGGGGACCAGGGAGAGAGGAGTGTGGGGAGAGTGGCTGCAGCGGCCTGTGACCCTGGGACGGATCAGCTGGGGTGCGCAAGACATAAAAAAGGTCTTGGGACCTTCAGAGCAAGAAATGTGGGCATGACGGTTGGTTCTGACGAGACGGAAGGAAGAAGCAGGCTTGCGGGGTGAGGGCAGCCCCTTGGGAGACGCCCAGCACCCGCGCAGTCAGGTGGTTCCTGCTTGGGGGAGGGCACAGCGGGAAGCTAGGTGGCACAGCTGCTTGGCTAACGCACGCTCAATCTAGAGGGCTTCTGTGCCCCTCGGCACCCTCCCGCTTGCCTCTCAGCCCTGTGGATGATGTGGCATCTTAGCTTGTGTGCCGTCCTGGTGCTGGGACAGTCATCAGCATGACCATCTTCAGACTGTGGCCCTGTCCCTCACCCCCTGCAGCCGGGCGATCCTGGGGGGGTCTCTCCTGTCCCACCATTATGCAGGGTTCACGTTCTCCTTAGTTCAGCAATATTCTTGCTTATTGTTTATCTATGCAGCAAGGTCAACCTGTGCTGTTCGAGACACTTGTAGGCAGCGATGCAGTTTTCCATGAGATGCTCTTTTTGGTCCTGGAGATGGAACTCACAACCTCATGCTTACCAGCAAGTGCTTGACTGCTGAGCTAAATCCCCACCCTCTCTGAGGTGCATTTTATGCAGTGTAGGCTTGGGACCCTGCCCCCCCAAATGTCCCTTTTGCCCTGAGACTTCTGCATGCTATTCCCAACACCTGTCCTAGGAGCTTTGTTTATACAGATTTATAACCCAAGCGAGCCTACATTTGGGAGGGAAGAGAGACTCTATTAATTGTCTACCAGACCCTACAGGTGACTTAGGACGTGCAGTAACTTCTGCTGTATTTTCCCTTATTTTCTCTTGGAATGGTATCTGTTAGTTTCCTATTGTAGTTCTAACAAGTTGCCACAAAGTTAGTGACTTGTGGCCCCACAAAGGGACCCTCTCACCTGTCTGGGGAACAGAGGTCTAAAGTGAATCTTGCAGAAGATGGAAGAGCCAGCAGGCTGGTTCCCGAGGGCTCCCGAGAGGGCCCGCCCCCTGGCTTTTTCGGTGACAACCGTATGTTCTGAGGATTTGGGGGGCCATTAGTTAGCCTGCCACCCTTGTTCTTCCAGGTAACACCTCCCAGGGAGCTACGCCCTGTGTTTCTCTGCAAGTGGCCTTGCGGGGTACCAATTCCCACTTAGATTCCCTCGAGCCCCTAGGGTTAGGTGTGGCTCTACTTGGCTCCACAGAAGCATAACCCCAGACCCAGCGGTGAGCTCTGCACGGGCCGCAGCAGCCTCCAGAGGCCTAGCGCCGTCTCTGGTAGAGCAGCCCCAGATGGTCACCAGGTACTCACTCCCGTTAACCCCTCCCAGGTCAAGCCAAGCTCAGGGTTTGGCCGATCATCCCGTCTTTCTGCGAATGCGCCAGAGCTCGTGTGGCCTGACCTCGCTGCCCTGGCTGGTCTCGCCTCACAGCTCTCCTCCCTCCGTTCCTCCACGTCCAAGGAAGGCCGGGTGTGTTTAGCACCTGGGACAGCTTCTGGCTCCTTCCCTTCTCTTGTCCACCCTCTTCCTGTACTCTGCTCCCCTATATATGGACAGACACACCTGCGAACACCCAAGTGTGCACGCACGTGCGCACACACACACGCACACTTACACACACACTCACACACCCACGGCCTTACTGCTGCCACATCCCAGCTTCATCCTGAGGTCCCAGCTGAGGCGGCCCCACATCGACTGGGTGTATTTGTCACAAACTGCTATTGGGACCGGCCCACCTCCTTAACACTGTCACGATCATTGTTAAATCTGCCCCTCTGGCTTCACTTCCCTAGCACGCTGAAAGCTTGACGGGGAACTTGTCCACCGTGTCGGCCTTGACCACAGCATGGCTCTCCATGTGCGGAAGGAGCCTCAGCAGCATTTGCTGATTGGAGCCCTGTGATGAGGAGTGTCGTTTTGGTGATGGGGCGTGGAGATGCATTTCTCTTGAAACATAACTTTCAAGACGATGGGAAACTTTCTGATGCACATCAGCCAGGAACCTGCCTCCCCTCAGCATACTTGTGTGTCGTGCCTCTGAATTCCAGGAATTTAAAGAAATCTAATCAAGGCCCAGGTTTATCACAGAATACAGGAGAAGGCCAGGGCTTGCTCCTTTGTTCCACGGCTTTGGTGATTTTCGTGCACATAAACTTACAGAGATGGAGCTATGAATTCACAAAGGGACCTAACTCACCATCTCTTTGACCTACCGGCAGGGCCGCTGGCCCCAGGTGAGTAGAGGACTCCTCTTACACCTTTGATGTGTTATGTCTTCAAAGAAGGCTGGATATTTTTCTTCCCACTAAGTGTTGACCTTGACACCTACTAACAAGTATTTCTTTTGTCTGTTCACAAAGTGTTTTCTCTTTCATTACACAAATTTCATTCTGCCTCTGTTAAATATGTGTGCTTTTGCTATAGTCGCCCACACTGGGCATGTGCTAGTATCACATCTCTCTTTCTAGTAGATAGTTCTTTAAACATAGAAAACTATTCATTCTTAGCTCGCAGAGACTCTAACAAGGGTCTATTCTGCTTTCTGAACCTCTCTGAGTTGTAACAATGGGCGCCATATGGCCTCAACGCATACTCCTTTGCAGTGCCTAATTCTTTTGCGGCCAGCTTCCCTCTCGAATGTGTGTGCTCATGTGATTTTGCATATGCTTCTTTTATATAAGATCCAGATTCTTTGCTCTTCTGTTATATTCTTTCATCACTGCTTCAAGGTCTTTAGCTTAAGTAAAAGATGACTGTCATCTACATATTTGAGATGTCTCTGGTCCTTGAGTCCTTCTCTTTATTTGTAGAAACCTTGAAAGTTTTCTCAAAGCAGAGGGTAAAGAGTCTTAGTGAGATACCACCTATTAATTCTACACTACAAGCTGACCTTTACCACCTAATTTTTGAGTTAAATGTGATGGTATCACTTGTGAAGAAATGTTTGGGGTGCTTACCATGTGGCTCTTCTATTGCTTCTTTTGCAGGGTTCCCAACAAAGCACTGATTTCCATTAAGTTCAAATTCTTTTCAAGTCCCACAAAAGCCATACAAAACAACTTGTTTATTGTCTATTGTTCAGCCTGCTCTGTGGTTTGAAAGCAAATAAAAAATAATGCCCACTTTACCCATATGTGCTGGTTTACCTTGGTTGTTACACCTTGTTTATTATGTGTAAAAAAACAGGTCTCTAACTGAACTTGTCGACCACAGAGAACGTCAATCATAATATTAATCAAATGATTAATAAAGAAGTGGCAGGACTGAGCCAACGAGCACTGGCTAGCACATGGCTACACTTCCAAGTCAGTTCAGCCGGCCCTGGCACCCAATTCAAAACGCAAGCTGAGAAAACACGAAATAAACTGAAGCTGCGTGAGTGTCAGAATCACTCCGCACACCCAGAAATGCAGAGACAAGAGTCCCCAGTAGGTCACACCCGCGGTCTCCACACCTGGGACCATCTCCTCTCTGGCTGGCGTGGGGATGCATTGGCCTTATATTCTCCCTCACTGCCTCCCCTGCTCCCCACCTGTGTCTCTCGCCCCTCATTCCTTCTTTTCAGTGAAGCTTGTCTATGCAATTGATTCCACAGTAAAACCTCTGTGCACGGTGGTCCAAGCTGACACAAGCAGGCAGAGCCTGAAGTGCTATAGGAAGATGTTTATTTGCTATGCGTGGCTGAGTAACACGTTACTCCAAAACAGCTGCTTAAAACAACAAATATTTATGACCTCACAGTGTTGAGGGTCAGGAACCCCGGGGCAAAACTTAGCTGGGAGGTTTTGATTCAGTTCTCTCCTGAGCTGGGGCCGAGGTCTGCTCTGGGGCTCCCTGGGGCAGGGCAGGAGAAGCACTTTGGGGTTCACTCACTGGCTGCTGACCATGGCAGCTTCCAATGTTTAGCAATGTCAGAAGGTGGAGACTTGGGGGGTATTTTAGGGGCCACCTACTTTAAGTTCCAAAGGTGACTCCTGCCTCCTCTCTTCTCCTTACATTTACATTTTGCTTATTTCCTGCAGCGAAGCATGGAAGTGATCACTTATTCCTGTTCTGGCACGTTGCTAAGTGTGGGAGTTCTCATGAATGGATGGCTTTTTCTTCCCAATCCCTGTCCCACTCCACAGGTCCTCATTGAAATCCTACTTAATCCCACTGTGGCCCCGCGCTTACTCCAGGGGATACCAGTGTATCCCTGGTAGGCAGAGGGTCTCATGCCCAGCTGATCCTCAGTGACATTTCCCAAGTACACACAATATGCCACCTCCTCCGAAAGCCATTACCTCTCATCATGAGTTCTCCTTCACCCCATTCTCCGGGCACTTTGAGAGGCAGCAGAGTCAAATGCTCAGTCCTGAGTCCCTGGGACCAAAGCACCCCATATACAAAGAAAGGGGCTTTAACTTTTGCTCATGGTTCCAGAGAATTCAGCCCACAGTTGGCTGCCTGAAGGAGGAGCACCCTGCTGAAGGTGGGGGAGCAGAGTGGGGAGCAGCGGCAGAGAGGAAGGGGCGAGGGAGCAGACCTAGACCCATGGTGGCACCTCCATGACCCACTCAGAAGTCGCTGCCCCAGTCCTCAGTGCCCCCCGAGACAATGAGCATGGCAGCTAACTCAGCTATCACAGCTATAAAGATGACACTTGCTATTATTAACTCATTTTTCATCACTTCAGCATTTCTGGTTGTTGTTCTCCTTCTTCTTCTCTTATGAACTGCACATTACTGCTGTGTGTGCATTTTTTTTTCTGGGGAGGGACATGTCAGGACAGTTACAGTGGAATCTCTCATCTGCTCCCTTCCGGCCCTGCGACTTCCTGTAAGCTGAATCCCTGTCTGGTTCCTCGTGGGCTCCTCCCGTGAAGGACCCACGCGCAGTCACTTTTTAACACAGACTTTGGGCTTCAGACTAAGTCTGAGGAGGAAGGTGGCTTATATGTTCATTTTTTCTTTTACCTCTCAAGAGTCTAGGAGCACAGATGTGAATAAAGCAGCCATCGTGACCCTTGCTGTTGCCTAACGATGACTTTTTCCTGAATTTTTAGTGGATACACGTAAGAAATCTGGGCCTTCTGCCATAAATTTCAGGTCAAGACGAGTCTGCCTAAACACGAGTGACCCTGCATGTCAACTTAGCTCAGCTCCTAGTTTTCCTTAGAGCTTTTCCTGTTCTCCTGGGACCTCAGAGATGCATCTTTCAGATTATTTTTACTCTTCTATTAAAAAATATACAATTATGCTTTTCTAAAGCACAAGTAATAATGGCTAAATATTAGCAAAGATGAAAATAAATTATTTTCCAGGCAGATAACAAAAAAGGTGAGGCGACATTAATATTTTTCACAACAGGGCTTCTCTGAGTCTTTTTTTTTTTCCATGAAAACCTATGCTTGGAGAATGAGAACCTCGGTACATGCTGTCTAGCTTGATTATGCATATAAGGTAAAATATAGAAGATTCAAAAATACAACAAGGAATAAAATCAGACAACCTCCAATGATTATTTTTGATGTTTTAAAATGAAAAGAGAAAATGGCAGCTAAATAAAAACTAAGTTTTTCATTTCATTGTAAGTATACAAACTAAAGAGCAGGGCTACATGCCACATTTAGAAATTGTTTAGAAGTTGAATTCATTAAAATATTTTATAGTTCAGTTAGCGTTGTTTCAGAAGGGAGTTCCAAAGAGAATTCAAACAAGAGACATGCCTAGGTGTTCAAGAAAATATGGGACCAATTTTAAAATAACTTATTTTACTAAAATGTAAAGTATAAATTCTCATTTGGAGGCAGTTTCTACCAGCTGTCTTGCAAGTATTTATGATTACAGCATAAAGCAATCTAGAGATGAATAAAGGAGTGTGATTCACTTTCTGTAAGATAGCTCAACGCTTGGAGATTTGCACTCGAGGTCTGTATTAGAGACACATTTCCCTCTGATCATGCTGCAGACTTAGAATTACAGCGTTGGGAAACATTGGTGATGCGAGAAAGTAGGAAGAGATACAGCAGGATGTCTCCTTCCAAGCACCGGGAAGACCTCAGTCTTTGAAGCTCTCACACATACAAGCATACTCTGGGCTCCGTCAGTGTCCCGAGACCACCTCATGTCCCCATGGGGAGCATTGGCCCTGAGGCCGTGGCTCCTGTACCCTGGAGTCTATTATGGTAACTATCAACCCCAAGCAATGGAAGAAAGCAGGACCCTGAAACCTTCCAGAAAACATAGGGCAGGGGCCAGATGCTGAATGAATTAGCCACTAATCAAGACAGTTGCAGAGAGGCTAGGAGAAGCTGGCCGGTGGACAGGCAGGCCAGGAGGGGCCGGAAGCCAGAGCTGTGCACGGTTGTGCATAGATAGCAGCAATGGACCATGGACTTTGAAAAGTCAGAAGCAAGGATTTGAATGTTTTCACCATAAAGAAATGATGTTTGAGAAGTCAGACATGGTACCCTGAGCTAAACATTACATGACGGGTTGAAACATCACCTGGTACCCCATAAATAAATACCCACTGTCTGAGAGAGAGAGAGAGAGAGAGAGAGAGAGAGAGAGAGAGAGAGAGAGAGAGAGAGAGAAAGATTGGTAAGAGAAAGAGCAAAATTGCAAGCACCTGCAGCTTGGTCTTCAGCTCCAGTATTAAACAAGCAGGGTATGTTTACCGTCTTTTAAAGCATTGCTCCTGGAGTCTGATGTTCTTGGTCTGTCTCCTGGAGGTTTGATGATGCCACAGTGAGCCTCCCATCTAAGCCACCCTTGCGTCTTCTCCTAGAAACAACCCAGCACTAAGTGAGGGTTCTAAAAAGGCTTCACCTTAGAGCCTTAGAAAAACATACTTGTCCTCTAAAAGGATGATTTACCTGTGACCCCAGCACTCTGCACCCGAGGTGGGAACATCACAAGTTCAAGCCCAGCCTGGGCAGTGTAGTGAGACCCTGCCTCAAAAAAATGGAGTGGATTTGGTGCAGAGCTCAGAGTGAAGGTAACTGGGTTCAGTCTCCAGTATCACAGACAAAAAATCAATATAAAGAAAGCAAAGGATGATTGAGAGCTGTGCTCTTGCTGGACATTTCTAACACCTGACCGCCAGCACTGAAGGAGTCTTTTTCTATTTCCCTGGGTTCCTTCTGAAGACTTTTCTGTCTCAGCTCTGTTGAGGAAGAAGGTCAAAAAGGATAAAATTTGGGTCTTGAAAAAATTAAATATTTTGCAATGTTAAAAAGGAATTTGAAGTTTTTGTGTGTTGTTTTAGTGAGGTAGGGTGTTACTGAACACTGTTCCTTTTGGTCGCAAGATGTTGATTTTAGGTAATTTGGTAGAATAAATAATTCAGTATTATTTATTGGACTATTTAAGTCCATTTGATATAAGAAATATAATCCGAATTATGCTTCAGATGTAGCATGTGGCTTTCACGTCTCATCCTCGTCTTGTTTTTAGCGCGAATCTTCAAGTGTGTGTGAGCGCCTTGGATTGTGCTTCTGAGTGTAGGGCAGGCAGCGCTCGGGTCGTGTGAAGTACGGGGAGTCAGGCGGGAAGATATTTTTGAAGAGAAAATCTTTTCACTCTCATGACCAGGCCTAGGCTGTCACCAGAGTGTCACGGGCTGCGAGAGGACAGGCCGCCTAGTGCTCTTCCCTAAGGCTGTAACTGGGAGTTTTCTTCTGCTTGGAACCCAGCCTTGGCAGAAGCGCGGGCTTCGTCTGCGGCCTTGTTTCGGTGGCTTTGGAGGGGCCATCTTCCCTGCCCACTCTCTTGCCTATCAGTTTTGTGTATGGGCCACTGTAAGGATGAGAACTGGGTGGAAGGATGCCAGGGGAGTCGTCTCACATGACCTTGTGGTCACCCCTTTTCTTTATGGGCTCCCAGAAGCCAAGACCGAAAGGACACAACCTTGCTTCTCGCTGTGTTGGGGTCAGACTCTCCATCTGGCCCCTGTGAGAAGCGTTGCTGATGGCATTGGCAGATGGCATCAACGTGGAATGTCCCACTCATGTGCTGGCCTGTCCTCCCCTCTGCCTCGTCGGAGATACCGGGTGGAATCTCGGTTCCACGTTGTTGCCAGAGACACGTTCCGCGCACGGCTCACGCCTGCCTTCAGGTGCCGCTCCGGCGCCTCCCTCGGGGAGCCCTGCAAGTCAGAAGAAGGGGATGATTCAGGGGCATAGAACTCTCTGGAACTCTGCCTCCCGCAGCAAAGACTCACAGAACCACTGGTCTCCTTCGCCCAAGCGTCCACTGACATATGGTATTTTAAATAAATTTAAAAATCTGACGGTGGCTGTGGGTGGAAGCATAATTTTTTAGGTGAAAAATGTGGTGTCTTTTTTTGTGAATCCACTATTAGTTTGGAAAAGATGTTTAATTTGTTTTATAATTTGATTCTTTTTATTATATTATTTCCTCAGATTTCTAGAGGGAATAGATATTGAATTTCACCAAATACTTGTTTGTCCTTTATTATTTTCTCTCCTTTTACTTCAAAAAAATATAAATGTTAATATGTTCTTGCAGATATGAAATCTATTTAAACTGCAGTGCGGTAGCCGTAATCTGGTTCCTTAGGGTCCTGAACAGTTGGGTACTTATGAAATGGAGTCTTTACTTATCAGATTTCAGCTTTATTCTCTGAATATTCAAATACATTTGTCAACTTCTTTCAGAGGAGAAACTGAGACTGGGGAAGGGTGACGGTTAATCTGGAAATATAATTCTAATCTTTGGAAATCTAAAATGGTGACCCAGAGAAATGGCCCGGGGTTCTCAGTGGAGACCCTGGCACCTGGGCAGGGGTAGGAGCCCCCGCATCCACCCCCACGCTGAGGGCAGAGGCTGTCCCCAACGTTCCCAGGAGATGTGAGGGGACAGTTAGGGCTGGAAGTGTCAAGGCAATGGGATTCACGTTCCAATCCTCGGTCTCCTTATTCCACTGTGGTGCACCTCAAGCAAATCCCACAAAATGCCCAGACCGTGGGGGAGGCCAGGGAGGACAGAGCTGGAGCTGTCCAGCGCTCTGTGGCGAGCAGGGCTCCTCCCACGGGCCAGAGCATCCCAGGTACACAGCCATGGGTTTGATGGAGCAGAGATGTGTGGTTTATATACAGAATATATCATTTGAAATTAAAATAGAGGAAGTTTTAAGTGATTTCACTTCAGGGTCCTTGCTAAAGGCCGGGTAATGCTGCCAGTTCTTCTGTGAGAATTACAGATTAGCAAAGTGAGAATTGTAGCAGTTTGGCTGTAAAGATATTAAAAAGTCTAGTAAGTTTAAGTTATTTTCACTCCAGGAAAACTATAATCATTTGAAAGATCAAAGAACAAGAGTGAAATTTAAAATAAGATTCCATATTCACCGAGCACCATGTTGCTGGTAAGGGAGTGACAACCGTTCACCTGCGTGGCATCGTGCTAACGGCGAATCTTCTTACCAAAAGCTTGCGGGAGCTGCTGTGAGTGCTTTCAACATGAAAGACTGAAAAATCTACTTGGCACATATTTTTGTTGCTGTTGTTGTTGTTGTAAGGGAATCATCTCAAATCATTCCAAGAATAACTTCTCCTTTATGGAAATGTCGGTGTATTGCTGGACATCAGTATTAAAATGCCACTGACCGCCCTTCTTGTCCAGCTCTCAAGAGCTGGGCAAATGCTAGTATTTCTTCATGGGTCCCTTTGCACAGGAAGTCTAGAATTAAGAGTTTGCTGATCAAACCACTCCAAAGAAAATATTTTAATGTAGCCTTTCGAAGTGGAGCCTTAAAAAAAGACGGGCAGCTAAGAAGTGCGTTGTCTGAGCTCATCAGGGTTGACGTAAATCGATGTGAATTCCATGGCCTTGTTACCTAATCTTGGTAGATGTGCACCATTATTAACTTTTCATGCAACAACTGTTCCCCTGCAGAGTGTGACAATGGAGGGGCGGGAGGGCAGGAGCGACCCGCGGATTTCCGGCCCAGCTCTTTCAGGACGGCTGGAGGAGAAGGCAGCATGAAAGATGGAAGAACCCAGCTTCCTCATGAAATTTAAATTGTCGAAATTCATCAGCTAAAATTACTGCTTTTAGCTCCCCTGTTTTACCGGTATATTTTTCTAAACTAGGGCAAGTAAACTAAAATTCATAATTTATAAACAATCTGTGGAAAAATTAGTGAATTATTTACAACACTTTTGAAAAATGTGTTTGTATCCTATACCAAAAAAATTAGCTACTCTGCTAATCACAGTGGTGCCACAAATATGCTGGAAATTAGGACTTGCAAAATGAGTTTGGATAAAATAGTCCTGTAACTCAATCTTCGATTGGAAAACCGAGCCGGTCCTGAATGGTCTATTTAAACAAGTGCCAATTATTGAATAATTCTCTGACCTAAACAGAAAGTTATTGTATATGGAAAGATTTTTTTCCCATAGAGTTCTTTCTTCCAGATGCCCTTTTAAATTGTTTTTAATTCTCTGTGGGCAGTAGATAACCAAACCTACAGAGCCAGGAATGGCAGGGAGGAAGCAATCATGCAGGCCACTTCTCCTTCAGAGCCGTGGCAAGGCGTCTGTTCTATATGAACTGCAGACTGGAAGGACTTTGACAGTCCATAGGCCAGGCCTAATTAATTAAACTAAGTTTCTAATATAAACAGTAATTTGTTTCAGGCACTGACACTGCAGGTCTGGATTATGTGAACCAAGTAGAAAAACTGTATTTCCTTTTCTCAAAGAGTATGGCTTTGGAACACTGGAAGAAAATCATCTAATACGTCATGATAGTAAACACGATGAACTCAGCCGCCGTCTTGAGCAGGCGCTGATTCACACCATGCTTTCTAAATTTTCCAGGAGTTCTTTTAAAGGACTGAAGCATGGTTTGTGGGCTTGAATATGTACCTGTGCATAGTGTTAGAAAGGGCAAGAAGGAGGTGAGATTACGTGGGTAAGTTCAGGCCTAGGCGCACAGATGGTTTAGGATGTCAGTGAAAACACCCTGCCTCTGAAGTCAGCTGCTGGATTATGAGTCATGATGACCCCCTTATCAGTTGGGTTATTTTACAATGTTTAGTGGAACAAGGATCCACACATTTATTTACATTATTAAAGTAGCGATGGCACTTAAATTTAAATGCACTAAATGTAGATCTCTTTCAGTACTTGGGAAGGTCTGTGTCAATCAGGCCAAATAGCATGTGGCTAGATTTTTAAGTGGCTGAATCCTCTGTGTTTTGTGAAAGTGCTGAGATGGGTACCTGCATACACGTGGTACTTAATGCTAAATTATTTATGTGGTGCTGATTTCTGTGGAGACAAGAGACACACCTACACATCTATGCTTTTCAAGGTTAGGGTGTGGCTAACGGGTGGCATATTAGCTTAAATGACTTTGTCTACGTGTGGCTGTTTTAGCCCACTTCCTCTGCATGGCACAATATTACTCTCATCTTCAAAGGTGACTAAAATGCAAAGGACATTTTACCTTGCGTAACAAGAAGTGTGTAGGCTAGAAGCAGGCACTTCTACAGCTGGCTGCTTCTGTAGCTCAGTAGCTAAGTTGGTGGCTTCCTGCCTAGGTCTCACTTAACATCACCCAAAGTGGAGACCTTCTGTGGCTTGTCCTCTAGGGAAGACACTTCTTGAAGCCCGGAATATATCAAATATTCCCGTAGGACTCATTGGCCAGCAACTGGGTGTTAGAGCTGTAGCTTTATTAATACCGCAGAATGGAGTTACCTTTATGGGCTCACACTAACAAACACATCAGCCTCCTCTCTGCAGGACTGGCTTTTGGACACCTGAAGGAGCTCAGGTTGCACGTTGCAACCAGGTGTGTCTGCCAAAAGACACCAGTGGGAGTAAGGAACAGCGTTATCTATCGTAGCTGCTGCATGGTGGATGTTACACGTACAAGGAGTCTACGCAGTGTTATTTTATCACATGCATTGGTAAGAATGGCTTTAGTGTCTTTCTCTGACACATTTTATATAACCTGAATGCACATATTTGTAGCGTGATAGTGGAGGTAGTGGCGTGCAGGCCCACTGAGGCATGTAGATCGCATTGGAGGATCTAAGTGTGCTTGTTAGTCACCAATATGGCTTGGCTTTTCAAGCCCTTTTGGCTTTTGTAACCCTGAGGTGACAGGTAATAGACTGAATACCACCAGCTCATAGGTGGCTTTCATGTTTCAGAGACACGATCTGACTTTCTCTCCAGTCCAGGTGCTGAGTTGTCAGAAGTAAGGCCCTGGATGTGGGGAAAGAGACAGAGCTGGGCAGGGAGGAGATGGGGGGGAAACCAGGCATCCTTCAGGGTTCCTTTGATTTCCTCTGTTGAGATGTAGATGTTTCTATTCTTGCTTGTAGCAAAACTTACTGAAATAATTTTTTAGTGAGACTCTTTATCACTCCAGCTCAATATTCTGTGAGAGACAGTCTTAAAGTGTGCTAACTCACTGGAGCTAGGGCCCACTCACTGATGACGGCAGGATCTACTTGGAGGAATCCTTCAGGGTCTTAAAAGAATAGCTTCGAAAGCCAGTTTCTTCAGCTAACAATTTCTGACATCCTACTTGAATGACAAATACTGATCCTAAGTATTTCTGTCTATAGCACCAGGATTCTATACTCCTAATCTTTGAACACATTTGAAAGGGATAATAGAGATTCAGAAATAAAAAAAGAAAAAAACCACTCTAATCAGTAGCACACTAATTCCCAGTGCATCTTTAAATAGAAAGATGGTATCATGGAGATATCCGAAGCAGTTTTCTCCAACTATCTCTGAAAAAGCACAGGGCCCCCCTGCTAGATGTGCATGGTGTCCATGAGACATGAGGTTGAAAATGCAGGAATGGAAAAGCCTGCAGACAACAGTACGCACAAGCCTACTCTTATTTTACAACCACACAGCCTTGAGGATTTAGATGTGCATGTTTACACCTGCACAGTCAGGAGAAGACGGCTTCCCTGCACCCTGACTTGTAGCTCCTGAGACTAAGATTTGCTTGAAGGAGCCATTAGTGCATTTTTGCTTCTAACAACTTGTTTCCTTTCAAGTATGACTTTATTATTGTCTTTGCGCTAAAAAAAACTTTGGCTTAACAGTATGAGAAGACAAACAGGTTAATCTGGCATCTGAATCAGTCAGGAGCTCACATTCAGATGAAATCATGTGAAAAGTCAAAAGACCTCTCTATTCTTTCTCCTCAAAAGAGAAGAAAATTTTCTTCGGGAAACAGGATTTCTTTGGAGTGGGGACCGTCCCGTTCTGCTACTCCCTCCCTTCCTGTGTTGCTGGGCTGATATAATCCAGGTGATTTGGATTCATGCATTGTGATCAACATTTTGGACAAGACAGCTTGCTTTGGTAAAACTCCATGGTTCTGAGAAGTTTGTTTATAGACCTTGGTTCTGCATGATGGTCCCCAATCACTGGGGGGGTGATCAGTGTAAGGGTCACCACTCTAGACTGTAGCTAAGAAGGGGCTAAGAAGGTAGCTAAGCAAAGACAAGGTTGCTCTGTCCATGGGCTGAGGACGTAGGGCTGGAAGGGAGGGTTTTGATTAGAAGAGTAACTTATTGGAAACTTAGATTTTCTGCAACCCTGAGAAATTGAAGATGTAGAATCACACCTGCAAGAATTTTTTTTTAATTTGAACATTTTCTGTGCATGTGTTTAGCAGTGAATTTGGTTAAAAATAAAGTAAATTCTATAAATTCACTATGGTTTTCTTATATTAGAATGCTTTTATGTGAGTCTTTCTTTGCTTTAGTGTTATTTCTGGTTTCAGGGTAAAACTTCCAAAGGAATTTTCAAAGTTTGGTGTTTGCATTGCTTGCTTCCTTTGAGAATGGCAAAAGCAAAAAGTGTCGATTTTTTTAAGATTATAGAAAAATCAGTTTTTTCTAAGTTAAGTAAGCCTTTAACATGTATAAGCTTTTGAAAACTATTCATTTGGTATTTAAAAGAATTTGCATCTATTAATTTTCAGACATTCTTTTAAAATAATAAATATTAGATATAAGATAAGCCACACATAAAGGTGTATGCTTACAATCTCAGCACTCGCAAGGCTAAAGCAAGAGGATTGTCATGAGTTTGAGGACTACATAGTGAGTTCAAGGTCAGCCTGCACTACAAAGCAAGATCCTGTCTCAAAAAAAAAAAAAGATATGATATCTAATACATATTAGGTACAAGCAGCCTGTATGACTCCTCCCACTACATTTCATATAAAGTAAGAAATCTTTACTAATTGTTGCTTGAACATGGAATTCGATCCAACACAATATGATTTTTAATTTGTGATTTTGTTCAACCAAGGTGGGATCTTGTTGGATAGTAATTTTAATTTTGATTATTACATTTTCAATAGGGCATAGGAAGCAGATGTAATAATAAAGCAAGTTATCATTTGATTTTATTTATTTGTAACTTGATTTGTTAGTAGATGTTTGCAGTTCATCAGCTGCATCAAAGAAGCACACACGTTCTACTGCGGAGCAGAGGGCTCCTGGCGCGGTGCTGAGATCAAGTCTTACATACATTTCCAGAACTTGTCTTCAGTGAAATGTTGACTCTATTTTCCCTGCTCTTTGCTTCCATTAGTGCTCTGGTTGATATAATCTGCTTAATTTTCAAAATAAACTGTGCTTTCCCATAAATCTACTGTCCTTATTGAAAAATTACTTTATTAGCTACACATTTCTTACCATTGGTGATGGCTTATCAATTATGAGAGTATCTAAATATCAGGAGGCTGAATTTTGTGTCACATCCTGTGTGCAGCATAGTTGCCACTGAGCAAGTGACCAGTCACACCAGTGTGCAGGGCCAGGGAGCTGCCAGGAGCTTGCCGGTGGCCAGGGGTCCAGCAGTTGACCCAGCAGATCATCACACACAGGTGTGGGTTTCGATGCCCCTCACCTCCTCTCTGCCTCCTGTGGTCCTTGGGCTGACAGCTAAACAGTTTCTTTGGAAACCCTGTGCAGCACTTGGTAAGAGCAGGCCGTCTCTGCTTGATGGATTTCCTACTACTCTTCCTGCGTTTGCCCATCCTGTCCATGCGGGACACCGAGACGGCTATTCCTGCCTCTCATTCACAGGGAGTCACTCTCGTGCGCTGGACCGAGCCTCCTGAGCACGGGCTCCGAGCTCACGGTGAGTCCACTGTGGTTACGGGGATGCGATGGGGAAAAGCAATGACTGCTGCAGGATTCTTCCCTTCTTGGCTGGAGACCTGGCGGCACCAAAGCAGAGAAAGTCTTAGTTCTCGCCGCTACCTTGAAGAAAGGGGACTCTGTTTTCTGCCAGTGAGTCTTCCTACACCCGTGCCTGCCACACTGCCACCTCTGTGACAGCAGCAGAGACTTCGACACATTTAGGCCCCAGCCACTCGACCCTCATGCTGCCAGCATTCACACGTCTGGGGCACCTAACATTTGGCGTTGGCAGATTCAGATGTCTCCAAGGGCCCAAGCTGTTAACCAGAGTTAACAGCTAGTGTTGGGTGCAAAGCAACCCCCCGGGGAAACCCAGGCCTTCCTCAATCTAACCAGATATTTCCATCTTCTAGAGAAACCACCACTGGAGGTTTTCATCAAAAAGATGGGCTTTTTACTGTGAAAATGGAATTGAATTTAAAAAAGGAAAAGAACCCACTATGGAGTAGTGGACCGGAGCGGTGGGTTTGCTGGCTCGCATACAGGCACTGTCCAGCTGCTGTTGGAGCCATTTGTGTCCTGCCCAGAGGAAGAAACGCGTTCAGGACAGCAACCCACTACTGGAAACACCCCGGTACAGTTTGTGTTTGTGTCCATAGAAGCGGAGACTTGGCCCAAGCTTTCCAGATGTTTCAATCCACAAGTCAGCAACACTGCATAGCTTTTCGTATTCTGGTATATATTTACAGACGTTTGACTAGCAGTATTTTTGTTAGGCTAACTTTATTACTTTGGTATTAGAACTCTGAAACTTTAAACAGTAACCTTTTAAAGCATACTCAGAATAAAAATGTGGGAATCAAAGCTTAGAGAGCATTTTTTTGTGCTTCAGTGGGCTTCACACAATAAAATTATCTTTTGCAACAAAAGGTTGAAGGGTTGTATGCTACTTTGAAGAGCTTGTACAAATGAAATATGTGGCCACATTAAACTTATACAAGTAATACTGCATCCCAAACTCTACGCAGGATGTTAAGGCCACTGGTTATAAAATTAGACCGGAAACGCTTCTCCTTGGAGCTATATAAAACCAGGTTATGATAAATTTCTGCAGTAGCAGTTAAGGTATTTAGTAGTAAATCTGTAGCGCTATGGTGCATCATTTTTCCACTTGTAGGCACTGGACACACAGATACAAGCTGAAGGGATCAGGTCTAATAAGATGCACTCAGTACGATGTTGCTCCTTATTTATCTTCTGGTGATCTTTTGGATGCTCACATTATTCACTTCTTAAATAAGCTCACGTACTTCGCCGAAGTGATTTGTTCAAGATCACTGAAGATCAGCACTCTTGCTAGCTTCCTCAGACCTCACACTGCATTTTACAAATTGTGTTTTCCTAGGCACTTTCCCACGGCCTGCCACTGAAGCGTTGAAGCACGTCTACGGCGGATTTCCGTATGGATGTGCTCTAAATCTCCACCAGCCCGTTTTTCTTTTTTTTTTTTATAAGTCACACAAAATTTTCATCTCCTCCACCCCACCAAAAAACAAAAAAAACAAAACAAAAAACTATTAGAAGCTATTTCAAGTAGGAGAACAAGAGAAGATATCGAAAGTGCTAATTTGCTTTGTGAAAAAGAAACGAATACAAAGAAGGGTGCTCTGGAAAGATCAGATTCGTTCATGAGGGAAAGCAGGCTCTCTCGGGGGAGCAGGCAGCTTGCCCGCGGCTCTTCTGGCTGTCACTTGCACGCCGCCTTCTCTGACCTGTGCAGTTGGACACGGCAGCTTCCGCTTTCGCCACCGCGCAGCTCCAGGACACTGGAGAGGAGGCCGAGGGGGTGGGGTGGCTGGTATTTCCGAACAGCTGTGCTTGGCTGTGCTTTCACAGAGACTATTAGATTTTGTCATATACTTTTCGTATCTGCAATAGGTCATTTGTCCTAAAAAGTAGCACTGTTTACAGCTGAAGTGGGAAAACTGAGGTAAAAATAAACAGCTCTCGGTAAGTAGGATACATAGAACTACCACTGTGATATTTGTTCAGATCTGAAAGAATCAAAGAGCTGCTGCTGGATTTTCAGAGCAAAAGTGATACTGAATGGGAGCTAGGAAACTGCAGGAAGTGCAGCTTCTCAGTGCTTAGGAGGTAGGTTAAGTCCAGGAGAAGGCTTTAACAGACGTAACCTGAGTTCGCTGGGTTGAGCTATTTTTTGATTATCGTGAAATATATACACAAATAAAACACAACTGCAACTAGTTTGACCTCACTGCTCATGTGGAGACAGCCACGGGATGGAGTCATTTAAAATCTGTAGTGACTCGTAGGAGCAGCTTTCATGACCCCACCCTTCCGGACGATGGAACAATGTCTGAGTGACTGAGTGACAACAGCAGAGAACAGAGCTGCGGTTTTCGGGCGGACGCAGGGAGTTGTGTGTCAAAGGCTCCATGGTGTAGATTCATTCTAGAAATCCAGCACAGCGTACTTCTTCATAATATTTATGAACTGTTTCTTTGACCTAAGTTGTTCAGTGACACTGAAATAAGCCTGTCGTTGTTGGGCAGCAGCTATAACCCAGATCTGGGTGGTTGGCAGTTGGTGTGTGCTGCACGTGAATCCGCCAGCTCTGACATGCCCGGGCACGCGTCCACTCAGGGCCACACACAGGCCTGCAGGGGACGGCTGTGCTCACAGGGAGAGGTGGGCAGCACCTTCCAAGAGGCTGAGGTGGATGTGGCTATTTTTACAAATGGATGCGAAGAGCTTCCGGATCCTCAAATGATGGTAAAATGAAAATAGTCCTTTTGGGAATACAGCAGTTTCCAGCTGTGCTTGTCCAATCTCCTGAGCTGGGAGGGGGAAAATAAAGTCCGGGATTTGGAGTAAAAACAATGCCCTTTAAAAAAATTTATGGGAAAAAAATAAAACAAAACTTCAAAATAAAATAATAGGAGGGTAACAATAATTAACACATTGTGTTCTGTTGTCTTCACAGAGGTTACTCAGAGTACGAGATAGGGGTGTGAAAAATTCTCCAAACCATATTGGCACGGATCGTTCCCTTGATGAATTTAGCTCCCTGAAAATGCTCCTCCTGAGGCTGCTGTCACTGGTCTCCAGGGAGGGTGAAGACTGGCTCTGAGGCCATCTGTGGCTCCAGACGCAGCCTGACAGCTGCAGGCCAGGAACTCGGTACCTCCTCTTCCCCCGGGGGCCTGGTGGCTTCTGCTGCGTCTTACCCTATGTACGAAGCGTGGAGACTCCCCCTGCCAGCCTTGAAGTAAAGACCTGGGCTCGTAAATACCTGGGTGTCTGTCAGGTCCAAACCAGCATGTCCTTCTTTTCCATCGGAATGGTCGCGGTTATTTTTGGGTTGGTCTCTCTGATTCCTGGCAGGGTGGTGCACCAGCAGGACTCTTGGCCCCACAGGGGGCCCACTGTGCCCCAGCGCCCTGCTCTGTGCACCTGGGGCAGCGTCTCTTTCCTTCTTTCCTGCAGATCTCATCGTCTTTGAGGCCCTTCTTTAAGTTTTCACTGGAGGAAGGATTTAATCTAAAACACATTCGTCCGCATGAAGCAATTTTTAGAACAAGACTGGGATGCCTAAATTTCCGCATTGCAGGTAAGTATGATGTGCTTCTGTGTGAAGGGTAAATGGCTATACCATGAGTCGGTAATAGGGTGTCGTAAGCATCACCTGTGTATTTCCAGCGAGCTGGGATTTTACAAGCATCTTTGGAGAAGTTAAGAAGGCTGAATGCTCCTTTTAACTGACAAATATCACCTTTAAAATACTTTCAGTGAAAAATGGAAGGTTCAGAGTCAGAGAAGATGTGTTTAACTGAAATCAGAAATAGATGCAGTTTTCCCTGATGCAACAGAACTACAGTTTTAAAACTCACTTACCTTTTCTGCGGGGGCCATGTGCAGAGAACGAAGCGAGGCGCGGCGAGGTGTGGGAGGGCAGCCCAGGTGAGGGGACCCTGGGCACAGGACTGCACAGGGAACAAGGCTAGAGTTGCTTTTCTCTGGCTTCATAACCTTTTGCCAAGCAAACAGATTTCAGCAGCCATTCTGGAGATGCAGGTTAGGACGCAAGATACAATCGTGGAACTGACTTCGAAATAAGCAGCGTGGGGCTGGCTCGGAAGTATCGTGCGTTGGAGTGGTCAGCAAGCGGGCATGCAGGAGTTAAGCTGCTTGCTTTATGGACCATTTCCTCTCAGACACTTGGCCAGAAGGAAGTACAATGTGCTTAGACTGTTGGTGACAAAGTGTCACAGTGGCCATCAGGGATCGCCCCTGGAATTGGTGTCCTGTGTGCATCTCGGGGTGGGGGTGGTGGCAGGACAGACCTGGGTGTCACGCCATGAGCCGGATGCTGGGATCACCACGCTGAGCTCAGACTCCTCCAAAAGGAACTTTGGTTTCTTGATTTATAAAAATGAGACAATCTGTATTTTCCCTATGTTCCAGGATTGCCATCAGGTTAAAATGAGTTTTCTTCTCTGAAAACTGTAAAATACTATGTAGGGACAAAAGTAATGATGAAGAAATAATAAATTTGCATCGATTTCTCCCTGCATTGTGAGTCTGCTTTTAGAAAAAATAAATCCAGGCGTTAAAGGGACATTATAGTTCAGAACAGCAAATCAACACACACTTTTAACCTGGTGATCTATGATTTCTAGTCATGCTCTGATGTTTTTACGTTGGGGCAGGGCTGGCCAGCCTCAGCCTCTAAGTTATTACGGAGCAGGATTGGCTGGGCTCAGGGTGTGGCCCGAGGGGGTCCCCAGTGCGCAGAAAGGGCTGTGTTCCAGCCCTTCTGCCCTTAGAGAAGTGGAGGGAGAAGAAAGGACGGTCAGGTCAGGTTGGAAGAAAAAAATCACGAGGCAAAAGCCTTGCTGCTCTGTCTGGAAGCCTAGGTTAGGGCCAGCGCAGAGAGCCGCTGCTCTGTCTGGAAGCCTAGGTTAGGGCCAGCACAGAGACCTGCAGAGTAATTTAGACACCCTTTCTTCTTAGCCTTATTTTTTCTTTTTTCGGTACTGGAGATTGAACCAGGACCTTGCACTGAGCAAAACCCTCAATCCTTTTAATTGTTATTGACACAGGGTCTCGCTGAATTCCCCAGGCTCTCCTGGGATTTGTGATCCTCCTTCCTCAGCCTTCCAAGTAGCCGGGGTTATGCAGCCATCCTTGCTTTTGATAGGAGAGCAGCAAGAGATATAGCATATACATGTCTAGCCACCATTCAAAACTGTCTTCAGGAGCAGACAGTTCCCGTTGGAAGAGATGGAAGTTCAGTTGCAGGGCAGGTTTTGCATAATCTCCATCAGCACTGCTTAGCACAGCTGAGGCATATGGAAAAGTAAAGCCTTCACAGAAGAGAGGCCTCAGAAGCAACACGAAAGCACTTCCCTTCTAGATGCAACTGTCTGGTTCTCTGTCTGTCTTCTGTCCTCCTCTCGGGTTTACTGTCAGGGAGACTCACCTGGTCATGGCTGTGTCCTTGGCACTCTTGTAAGCGCTGACCCTTCGCATCCTCACTGCAGCCCCAGGAGTCTGACCGTGGTGCCCAAGGAGCCCAGAACCAGATTGGCAGAAAGCAGCGGCAGTTGCATCCTGATGTGGGAGCCCCAGCCCAGCACTCCTGCTCCCCTCACCAAACCCTGGCTCTGCTCTCTGCCCAAACTCTGGTGTCAGGCTTCACCCCTCAGCATTCCAAAGACAGGCCAAGCAGATCAATATTAGCATCACAAAAGTTTGATCTGGACCTACAGCAGGAGTTGTGTTTCTTGTGGTCTCAGGCCTACTTATGACTCTATTTATGAGGAGCTCAGATAGCGTAAAATATTTGTCCCAGAAGGTCAGGTGGTAGCCAGTCGGTGGTCAACATAAAATCCCACCTATTAAAAGCTATTTTTATGCATTTTGTTACATTCTAATAAAAATGCATATGGATTATGGGACTTTCAAGCAGTTGTAAGTTTTTGTTGATTTTTTTAAAACTAAAGTTTTGTTTTGATTTCACGACTTCCTTAGACATTCCCCCAAGATTCACAAAGCATTTTTTAAAAAAAATATTCCACAAATTGGTGTGGAAAGGCGGCAGAAGGCTGTTTCTCTGGGGGAGGAACCGTCCTCGTGAAAGGAAAATGTATGTCACAGCACAAGTGAGGGAGAGAGTTCACATCTCACCTCAACCCTGTGATCAGCTACACATAAGCATTTAAGACAATTTTTGATCATAATTACTTATCAGCCTACATAAAAAACACCACATTACAGAAGAGTTGAAAATGGTCTTTAAATACAACTTGCAAACCTGCTGCCTGTCCGCTTAGCCAGAGGAAAGCAATATTCTGTTCACAAATGTGAGCCATGTAGGGATATTTGATAGCCTCATGGGTCTCCATGGGTGCTTTGGCCAGGATTAGCGCATTGTCAGCGAAGCCAGAAACCCCACCTCCCAGCCCGGCGCCTTCCCGGGGAAGCGGCTGCGTATTTCCCTTGCCATGTGTGGAAGGGACGGTCCTTGTCCTTGTCCTGTGACAGTACCGCCTGGCACCTGCACAGCCCTGGCTGAGTCACCTGTGCTGCCTCTCTTCTGTGTCTGCACTCTGTGTTGAAGCAGGATACTAATAAAACCACAGCAGTGTGAAGCATTAGATTCACACACACGAAGGCGAATTGATCTGATACGTAGCATTCATTACTTTCTGTTGCATTCCAATTTCTTCTTTTTTTCTCAGTCGGCTTCTTTTTAGCTTCCATTAATGAGGTGAGGCACTTCCTGGGTACTGACCCCTAATAACAATAATTATTCCGCAGATGAACAGTAGGGAGACCGGCTCGAATGTGTGCTTCCCTGTAACTTGTGGGAATAAATGAAGGCTGAGTTGTCACCATAAGTGACAGAAAGTGACACAGCAGGTCACTTTACTCACTCCAGGAGAGGGATTCTTAGTAGAAAAGCTCAGTGGTTCTGGAAAGACCAGGGCGTTCAGCAGGAAGCACTATTTTCTACCCCTTGTGACAGAGGACCCAGTGGGCAGAGGTGCCCCTCCCTCACAGGAGGACGCACAGGCTCTTGGGATGCATGGAAGGGGATGCGAGGTCCTGGGGAGGGAGCCGCTGGCACCCGCCTTCTGCCTGGTGAAGCCATTTCCTTCTGCAACATGAGCAGGAGTCACGTGGGGCCACGCGTGGCCCCAGGCTACGCTTCTCACCTGCCGGCACTTTGCAGGCTTCGCCGGAGCTCTGAGAAGGACAGGTCCTTGCTCACCCTGCCCTAGTGTACTCGGAGGGCATGGGAGGGGCAGGAAGTGGTCACCGTGCTGCTAGGCCACACAGGGTGCTCTGGCTGTCTCCCGGGCTCTGTCGCTTGTCTGGCCGTGCTCTGGGAGTGGGCAAGTGCACGCTGTCCAGGACCAGCTTCTGCTCTGGAGTCCAGTTGTGCAGAGAATGTGGGCACTGACCCTCTCTTTCTAGAGGGCCGTGGGTGGCGGAGGTGTGGAGACTTGGGATGCAGCTGGTTGGTGGCTGGAGGTCGCTTGGGTCATCCCGGGGATGGCAGAGTGTTCTTGGGAGGACCCTAGGTTCCATCCATCAGGGAACCCAGTTCTACTGGGAGAGGTGAGTGTATGTGACACAAAATAAGGTGCCATAAGCGTCAAAGAGACACCTGGAAACCATCACGTCTCAAGCTACACAGAGGAAGGTCGGGGGAGTCACAGCAGCTGAAGAGCAGCTGTCACGTAGAGACACGTGGTAGGAGGCTTGTTGGAGCAGACTCTCAGCCGGCGGAAATGAAACTGATTGAGGTGAGCTATGTATATGCACTGGCTGCTGAAGATGAAGGTAATTGTTAACCATCTTGAATGTGTATTTTAAAAATAGTCTTTATATAAACCTTAAGAATGTTTTCAAGACTCTAAGCATCAGAAGAAAAACAGGGAAATGGAGAGCAGGGTGTCATCACAGCAGATTGTTCTGAGATGGGGACAGCAGCCCTTGGGCCTGAACCGGTGGCAGCTAAGGGAAGGGAAATAGAGACAGAGAAGGCAGAGACTGTCGGATGTTTGGGGTTGTGAGGCCTCAGATTCCTTGCATCACTCCTCGATGCCTGCTGTGGGGAGTGCCGTTGTCCCTCTACTAAATCGGTGTTCTAAATGTCCTTCCCATCTGCTGGGCTCTGTTTCCAGATGTCTGCAGTCCTGTGTCTCCTGCTCTGTATCACAGTTACTAACCAGAGCTGCGCTTGTGAATGAATGAGTCCCTCTTTGCAGAGTCGGTGCTGTGTGTTTGCTGCATGTTGTGGAAACAGGTTATATATTGTAGCGCTACCGTTTAAAGAAGTCATTAATGCTTATTATAAATCACTCACTGATCCCTGGTTCTTCTATCTTCTTTGCAATGGAAACTGTGGCCTGTAGCTCATTCCTGTGGCATGAGGAAGAATGGGCGTGCACAGGGGGGAGAGGTGCGCAGGCTGGGGTGCAAAGGGGCCAAAGCACGAGGCCTCCGGGCCCTGAGAGCTTTCCACACCCTGGAGGGGTTGCTCTCGTGGCTCTTTCTGTGTCTCCACCCTTGTTACCTTTTCCCTCTGTCTGTCTTGTGCATTTTTCTTTCTTCCTGCCTGTGTCTCAGTCTTTCTGTCTGTCTTGTTTCTCTTTTCCTTCCTTTCCTCTGCTGCGTGTTGGCACTGAGGAACGCCGAGTGCCCCAGTGCTTTTAGAGAGAACGCTGTGGTCAGGTCAAGTGACCCCCAGAGGCCCCTGTGACAGCCTGGTGTCTACTTGGTGCTGCAGGGAGCAGCGCTGCCTTTGCAGCGTGGGGCTGTGGGCACCTTCTGGACTCTGGGCATTCCTTGAAGGAGAGACAGTGTCCCTGCCCTCACCCTAGCTCACGCTCGGTGCTGTCCTGGCCAGGAGGGAGTGCCATGCCAGGCAACCTGCCACCCCGGCTGCCCCTGCCAGCTCCAAGGCCGTGGGGTGCTGGCCGAGGGCCAGGCCTGTGTTGTGGGGGCCAAAGTCAGTGTCCTCTCTTAGGTCCGTTTCCTCAGACAGCTGACGCAGTCACAGAAAGTGACAAAACAGACACCTCACATTTCCTGACTGTGCGCACATTTCAGAGAAAATCTTTGATTGCAAACATTCACTAAGTAGCTTAAATAATATGCAGTGTGACTTATTACAGTGCACAATAAGTACTGAAAGTTTTAAAATGACAAAAATGACATGCTAACACAGACGGCCTCCTGAATTTAGCCCAGTAGCTTCCCGAGGGGAAATCGCACTTAAAGGAAGTTTAAGACGATCAACTGTGGTCAGACATCACGTAGTCTTTTTGGAGATCGTGGAAATGAGCCCTCCGTCTCGGAATGATTCATTCTGACCATTTGGCCCATCATGGCCCTGGCTCGCCCCTGGGGTTTGTTCCACTCACATGTCCACTCTGCTGCCCGCTGGAGCCCAGTACCACCCTTTACCCACACTGCTGACAGCCACTGCCCCTGCAGCAAGCGTGCGGGATCACCGGTTGACTGCACCTATTTCATGTATGCTTAGACAGCCCCAGTATGACAGAGTCTTCTGGAGTTTTAGTCTATCTTAAAATCAGATTAAATTTCCAAACTTAGTTGCAAAACCAGAATCCTCCTCTTCTCTGCTGGGGTTCTAGTCAGTATCCTATAGCACACAGCACGCACCTTCTCCTTTGCAGAGGGTCTTTCTGATCTTGTCTGCTCTCCTGGATATAGCTTTGTAGGACAAAGACCACCAACTGATAACTAAAAATATAGGTCGGTACTGGCGTAAGTTGGGACGTGAAACAATTTGTATGTGCAGCCAGAGACACAGATTCAGTTTGGAAGTATGAAGGGACCCTCGCAGCCCGTGAGGTGAGCAAATGAACCAGACAAATGTGTGCCGTCGTCTTTGATCATCGGTGCTTACGTCACAGAAGTGGGAGTGACAGGAGCGGTGTGGGGACCACGTGTGTTCCACGCTCTCATCCGAGGAGCAAAGGAACTGAGGAAGGAAACGTCACCTTACCTGGCTTTTCATGAAGGTGTCGCTAAATAAAAGTTCTGAGATTTAGTTTCTGGAACAAGAAAAGTGTTATAATAACTCAGACTTATCCAGAATGAACAAGTTCACTACCTCGCATGTATTTTCAAGAATTTAAAAAACAAAATCAAGAAGGTAGAAGATTGAACATTTTCCCTCCGGAAGATGCATGGTGACTTGGTGAGAGTACGTAGCTCAAGATTTAGGTTTTCCTCGCTCTTTCAGTCATTTTCTGTGTAGCTCAGGACAATGATTTTATTAACCAGCTTCGTGACAGGAATGATCTCTGTCCTCATGGTTAAAGGACAGAAGCCTGCTGTGTTCTTACATGCCACCGTGTTAGCACTGAGGAAGAAGGTTTGTTTACAAAAATTAAGGACATTTTGGAAAATTAGATGAGCAACCTTTAGGTTCATCAGGTAAATTCAGCGTCATATGTCACACAGATTTAAGATTTTTGAACAAATAGGACTTGTAGGTGACACTGGAGAAAGGCGATTGATTGCCTCATTCCTGGTTCAGCCGGCTTTAAACCTGCTGCTTTGCAGACCCGCCCTCCCCGCACTGCCCTGGCTCCAAGGTGTCCCCTAGCATCTCCCCGTCCATTAGGCAGCGACTCCCAAATGCTCCAGGATAAAGAATGAACATTTTTAACAGCTTTTCCTTAAATTACCATGACAGGTAGCACAGTGCAGTGTTGTTAATCTTTTCCTAAAAGCTTAATGTTGCTATTTAGTTGTTTACTAATAAATCAAAGAAAACGTGTCCTGTCATTTTAACTTAGACATAGATGGATAAATCCTCCATGTCTTTGGAGATGGAGAAAAGGTCCTACAGGAAAAGAACTGACCCTTCACCTTGAAAAAAGGTGCACACACACACACACACACACACAGACACAGACCCTCTGCTGTTACTTCCAGGCTTAATGAAGTCGAAAAATAGCACTTTTAACTTGTTTATTTAAAACTACAAGCCTATCCTTAATTTACTGAATGTTTCTTTTCTTGGTTTTTTAAAATAAAATGTTTGGTGCTGATAATTTGGTACTTCAGGCTACTAGGAAATATGATAATGTACACATTTAGTGATTTTCTTTATTCCTGTATTCTTTCTCAATGCTTCATGGTAGTAGATACTGGATAAATATTGAATGAATGGGTGTGTGAGTGAATACAGCAAAGAAAGAACAAAAAACTTTGCTGCTTTGAATTGTGAGATGTCATAATACATCTAACTTAGATTTTCTGAGTCCTCAATAGAATTTCTTCTTTTTATTATGGAAGAGATGACAGGATTAATAATATAATATCTACATTACATCTGAAAAATTTTGTGCAAATCAATTTTTTTTACTACATACAAACACACACACCAACACAAAAAGAAAATAACATAAAATTGAAAAGCTGATTAAAAGAAGAAAATTTGAGTAAAGCTCAGGTCGAGCTCTATTTTTTCCTAACAAGAAGTGAATCTTTGGATCAGTCTTGTAGAGTTATAGAGTGGTGAAGTTTTGGCCTAATAATTACATAATAACATGGGAAGGTACCAGCTTTTTAAATTTTTAGAGTCACTTTCTCTGTTTATTGGGCTTCATAAAATGTTAATGTTTGCTATGAACTATTCAAAACCTCCAGGAATTTCAGTATTTCTCTAATATTCAAGGATCAAGATTTAAAAAGTAAACATGTTAAGCAGAATAACAACAAAATTAAGCATTTTACCATTTCAGAGCTTGTTACCATTGTTCATAACAACTTGTTAACAACTTTTTTGTCTGGTCCTTATCTCATTTTGCATGTCTCCCAACTCTGAAGGGCTTTTGAATAACACTGTGCTGAATAACTGTGGTTATTTGTTGTTCATTGCCACTCACTACATTTAACACGTTGCTCCTTTACGGTTTTTGTTGGATTTTCTTAGTTTATGTTTTCTGTTTGGGATCTCTCATTAGGAATTTTATTCAAATACTTTTTTTCCCCAAAATGGACCACAAAGAATTGGGGATTTTGTTTATGAAGAATTTTATTCTAAATTTAATTTCAAAAGAGAGATGTGGAAACAGCACTTCAGGCTAATAGAACAGCTCGAGCAAAGGGAGACAGAGGATAAGACGGCACCGAGTGGCCATGTGGACACTGAAAGCTCCGTGTGCTTTGCTGATAAAACAGCAGAGACGTGGGCACCGCACCAGGAGGTTGAGAAGCCACAGTGAGACACTTGTACTTGTGGTGCCCATGGCCCTTGGAAAGTGGGCTAAGAAAACCTGCCGTCCAGGTGTACACATGGCTAAGAGCTGAAGAGTGGACTGGCTATATGGAAACTCATGGATGTGAAAGACTTGTGTGGTGCATGACTAAGAGCCAGTGAACTGGCCAAGAAGGACAGCTAGGCTTTGAAGGCTGAGTGGCAGTGGGGTGACCCTCACAAGCCCACAGAGATGGCTGAGGTGTCCACATTTTGAGGAAAAATTTGACTGTCAGCCCTGACAAATAAGTTTGCCCTGCTGGGCCTGAATAGATGGGATAGACCAAGCTCTATCAAATTGGGTCCCTGAGAGCTTGTGGTCACTGCAAAAGTTGGGGACAATCCTGTGGCTTTCCTGGTAGACAAGGGAACAGAACTCTCTGCCTTCAAAAGTTCCCTCTGTCAAAAGTTAGCACTGCTGGGGAAACTGGAACTCTTGTGTCTCATCCCTGGGAGGACACCTCCTTTGTACCGAGCCAGTCAATTTCCCTCCCCTGTGACTCTGCACTTTCAGCTCTGACTGTTCCCTGTGAGGAAGAAGCTCCTGCATCAGCCTGAGACAGATGACCGCAATCTCAAAGTTCTAAGAACCTGGAGGTGCAGACTAAAGACTCCCCTCTGTGCCTGGCCACCAACCACACTGCCACACCAAGGCCCCCATTCCGGTCAGATGCCACGGGAAACACAAACAGGCACCCGGCCACAGGCAAGCCACCTTGGCCAGCTCTCGTGCTGTCAACATGCGGCCACGAGGGTTTGGGACTCTCCCGCCCCTTCTAGGAGGCTCTGACAACAGACTGGCTGCTCTGAGACAGCTCGCTTCTTTGTCCCTTCCAGTTCCACAATTCTGTCACTGTCCCCTGGGCCCTGAGATTGGGCCATCAGCCACCTGCTTCTGGTTGTAAAACTCATCCTAAGACACCTCCACCTTCATCAAACAGGATCCCATGCCACAAGAGATCCAGCTAGAAAGCCAGCCACACATCCAGAGGTTTCAATAGCAGAAATGTTTAAAGATGGTAGAAGTGCTAAAATACACCTCTCCTGACTGCAGAGTCAGTTCAAGATCTTCCAGCTGCCAATGCCACTGTGACTACCCTCTGTATATGCTGCCTCGGTCTTCTGCCACCCACAGCCTGCTGGTGCTCATGCCTGGCCTTGAAGGATGCCTTTTTCTGTTTTCACTTGGCTCCCCTTATCACCTTTAAATGGAAAGACCCCTGTTCTGGACACAAAAGCCAACTGACCTGAACGCAACCCTCTAAGAGGTTCAAAAACTTGTTTACTCTTCACAGCATTTCTGATTGATGACATGAAGCTGCCTGTTGGAAAGACACAAAAGCTCTTCTACAATATCTGGTAGAAACTGCTTACAGAAAAAAAAAAAACCTCAACAAATTTCTTGGAACTGCTGGCTTCTATAAAATCTGGATCCTTCAGTTCACAAAAACAATGATGCTTAGTCAGACTGTCAGCTCCTGGAGCGCCCTGTGGCCCACCTGCTCAGTTACTTGGCTCCAGCCTCCAACAGCTGCCTCCTATCCTCCTCCCATGACCTAACCACTGTCCTCGTGATCAAAAAGCTGACCAGCTCACCTCAGGCCAAGACCTAACTGTCTATGTGCTACATGCTTTTCAGTACCTCACCCAGTACCAAGGACTCTTATGCAAAAATCCCTGCCTGACTCTTGTGGCAAAAAAACCATTGAATTCTGCCATGTACCTGCCCATAGAGCTGGGCCAACAGACCATGACTGCATGGAACTGTCTGAAAAGCTGTTCTTGAGCCAATCAGACTTAAAAAATAGACTCCTTGATAGTTGCTGGGTACCCCTTGTTTACGAATGGAAGTAGCTCTGTTAGGACAGGTCAAAGACACTATGGTCACACTGAACAAAGTTATTTTGGCCAAAGCTCTCCTGCTACAGATTCCTGCTGCTGTTTGGAAATCACCACCAATGATGCAGAGCTGGACCTGTCCCCACTGTATGTTCTGCAAGCTCGAGCCACAGAACTGGCACCTGTGCACTGACTCCCAGTTCAGGCCTCAGGGTCTGTGCCCCTGGCCCTGGCTGTATACCACACAGTGAGCTCTGCACAGAAATAAATCCGAGGCATTCCTACCCAAGCTGAGAGGACAATAAAAATTTGTAGGGTTCTACTGTAAAAAATCATGTCTAGGGCCAGGGATTTAGCTCAGCTGCATAAGCACCTGCCTTGCAAGCATGTGGTCGTGAGTTTGATCCTCAGTACAGAAAAAAAAATCATCCCTAATACAGCCTACCCCTGATCACTGCCAATGACAAGGGCCTGCAGTTATAGCAGGTAGCTCAAAAGCTAGATTAAATAAAAATTACATACAGCATACAGGCCATGAAGCTCTAAAAAAGTTAAAAAACCCCAACAGTTTGTGACCAGTTGAAAGACCAGTTATATCTGCATACACATACAACCCAGGTACATATTAACTACCTCCAGCAGTTTCAGAAATCAAATGTTAGATCTGCTGGAAAATTTACCTGGGCAGCTTCTCCAGGGCTGGAGAGACAGCGCATGCAGAGCCCGGCTCTGGTCACTCCGGATGCAGACCAGTCCATGTGTGGCTGAAGCCTTAGGACGTGGTTCACAGGCCTGCTCCATACCTCCTCCCCTTGATTTCCACATCTTTTCAGGCTGCTCACCCCAGTCCTTGCCTTCCTGCACCCTGTTAGCTGTGGCTTTTGCCTTCAACTCTATGGAAGATCACCCCAAGAGACTAGAATCAAACACTTGAAGATTTGATGAGTGTCCAAGACACATAGGACACTCTCCTTGGACAGATTAACTCCCTCACACCCTTACAAAGGGGGCCTAAATTATGTCTCTTCTTAAGGACAATTTAGGGAAAAACTCTAATAAGACAATCTCGGGAACTTGGCCAGGACCCATCCTAGGGTCACTGACAACCCTGATGTTACTGCTTCTCATTGGGTCTTGTCTCAGAAGATCACATGTAACATGTCCAGCAAAGGATTGCCAAGGAAACTAAAAGAAGGGAAATGTAGCAGAAAATGACCTCCCTAGCCTGCACCCTTCGGTTTCTTAGTTGCCCAGGTAACAGTTCCTGTTCCAGTTCCAGTTGCTCCTGTCTCTTAGAAATGCTGCTCACTGTGATGCACATTGTAAGAACCAATCCCCAGCTGACAGGCCCTTCTGCCTCTCTGCTTCCTGCCGGCTTATCTCATGTGAGCCCTCGGCCACCAGAGACTGGGCCTGGCGTTCCGGGAGTGATTTGCTCGGCAGATCTGCCTCCTGAGGCCGGGTGTTGTTTTGGTGTTTCTGTTCACCATTGCAAGAACAGCATAGAGAATCCGAGTACAATGGAAATAGAAAAAATACTTCAGTTTTGCAATAACGGCATGGTGGGAACTGAACAAATGGCTGCCTCTGCGAGCTGTGCTCTGAGCCAGGTTGCAGGATGAGGCTCCCGAGGAGTTTGCACCCCTGCCCTGGCCTGTCTATGATCATGGTTCAGCAGTTGACTCTGAAACACTGTTGACGAGTGTTTTCTTCCAGTTCTCTAAAACTTCCTGGGGTTTTTTGGCAAAAAAGTAACTCAGTGTCTTTCTGCATAACTCCCAGGGCAGAGCCTGGGGCTCTTCGTTCTTCCAGGGCTCTGCAGGTGCAGCTTCCTCTTTCCCCTCCACGCTCAGAGTTGCTCTCAGTCACAGGTGCCCCTCTGCTCCCTGCAAACCCCCGAGACACCTGCTCTGTGGCCTCCCAGACACTGACACCAGCACAGGCAGAGTCGCTGGAGGCTCGTGTCCAAGTCAGAGGAGAGAGAATAACCTCGGGGCGCAGGAGCCCTACTGCACGGCCGGTGTCGTGGCCCTGTGCACAGTGTGGAGAGATCACCGAAATATCAATTCCCACACACCTTCACACATAGACTGCAGCATAGACTGGGGTATTCACTGGGATATCTGTTCTTTCTCAGCTAATTAATAGCCAAACCTTGATTTTTAGCTGGACACATGAACATCTGAAATAAACACACATTTTCAATCCTTCTACATTTAGGTGTGATCCTGTGACAGTATTCTGATAATTAAGTGTAAGTCAGGGTAGTTGTTGAGACTTTTGGGAAAGCAAAAAGAATCTGTCTCAGTTGAAAAGCCCCAACCCAGGGCCTTTCTTTCTCTTTCATGGTGTTTGTAACCCTGGTGTGATGGCTGGAGCTTCAGGTGCCATCTTGGACTCTGAGATCTTCAGAAAACAGCCTGAAACCAGAATTCTGGAGCTGATAGATTGCTGCCTGCTAATTTCTGGGCCTTCTTAAATAAGAGAGAAATAAAGCTTGTGTCCTGTATAATTTTCACTGATTTTAGGACTTTACATAAAAGTGTCTGTATCTAACCCTAACCAGTTTAAGGGCTATTTAAAACATTTTGTTTTAATCCCCTTGGGACACAAAATATTAAAGATGCGCTAGGTCCTCTAAAGGCAGTGACATGTGCTTTAATTTCTCGGTAGTTAACACAAGCCCATAGAGACGCCATCAGCCTCCGGATTCCTCCCCGCCTCCTGCTGCCGAAAGAGCGCAGTGAAAGGTCTCCTCAACCTCACCCGGGAAGTTGGGGCTCAGCTTGGCCCTGTGCCAGGGCAGCCAGCGCCACCCCTGATTCCAAGGGCTCCTGGCTGCAGGGGCCGCAGCGGCCTGCACTATGAAATAACTCAATGGGTGAGCAGCACACACACATGCTCAGTCCCCCTTTCTTCCTCCAGAGCAAGAAACGGGAACCTTAGGAGAGAAAGTGGGCGGCGGAGGCTGAGACCTAAACAACGGAACGCGGCCCTGCGGGGGCGCGGCTGTGGCTGCGGGTGTCTCTCCTGCCGCGGGGCTGCGCTCGCTGCCCAGGGCAGATCTCTGACCCGCAAAATAGCCTTGGCCTTGCTGTGGTGCCGCGCGGTGGGAAAGGGCTTAACAGTCCTTAGCAGCATGCATGCGCTTCGGTAACGGCGCACAGGTAACCGTGGGTGTCTGTCCCCCTCATCCCAGAGCGCCTCAGCCTCAGTGCTGGGAGGGTTCGGATGGGCTCTCCTTAAACCGCTCGCTGCTTTTTAACTAGCTGCCCCATCTGAGTCCATCTGGCATTGTAAATGGAACAGCTGATTTATTGGTATTTAATTTTAAATAATGTATATTATGTTCCTGTGAAATTTTAATTCTGATTTTATGGCAGTCCAAATTTTGTAATTCTAACACAAACATAAACAATGTCTTTTTAGATGTATTTCTAGAAGTGTGCAGAAGTACACATTTTCCTTAGGATTCTAAGATTCACACGGCTGCCGACATATGCCAGGTGGCAGTAGCGGAGCCAGCCACCCTACATTTATTATTTTCATCATATATTTAATATTTTGAAATTAATTAATTTTTGTAAAAAAGGGAAATGGAGCAGAGTTTGGTACCGATTAGAAAAACGGAGGATAATGTGAATAATTAACATACGGGTTTCAGAAGAGCTCTTCATTAATCATTAGCAACTGGGATAAATATTTTAGATTTTTATTAAAAATCGGATGCCAAACATTTTATAATTTGCATGTGGAGGAAGGAGAGTGTGGTGCCATGGAAATATTTTATGTAATAAATCCAGACTCGCTGGAACTGCAGGCGTGAACCTGGGGGTTCTGCTCCCTTGCTCAGGAGCGAGCCAAGCCGGACAGCACCCGCCTGAGCGCAAACATCACCTCCAAAGCCCCGCTGGCCGTTTCCTCCCAAGTATGCTGCGAGCCTGCGTGAAATGCAGATTAAGGCGCACAGACCCTCAGACGCTGGCCAGGAGCCCTAAGTCTTACGTCTGCTGTACGGAAAGGCCCCACCCACCCCGGCCGGTAGGACCCCCGGGCCACTGCTGAGAGCGGCGCCCCCGGGGGGCTTGGAGACCTCTCCCGCCGCCACCGTGGCTGCGGCTGCGGCTGCTTTCGTTCTGACCTTCCTCCCTTCGCCGGGCTTCCTGCTGCTGCTGCCCACGGTCTGGCTCTTCCCCTGCTCCGCCCAGAGTGGGCCGAGGCTTGGCCTCCTCCCCTTGGCCACTGCCTGGTCCATGCTGCCTGGTGCACACCGCCTGTCCCCCTGGCCCGCTGTGCCGCCCTGAGAGCCAGCCCCGCGCTGAAACCGCCCTCCCCACGCTGCTGGGCACAGATGCGCACCGGGAGGCAGGCGGGTCACACGTGGGGCTGCGTCCCCAGCAAAGAGCTAACGGGGTAACCGTGCCAGTGCTGTGACACCAGCAACTGCTCCCAGCTCCTGGCCTCCCGCCGCCGGGCCGGTGAGAAACGCATCCTGCCTGGTCTGAGCTGTGGTTCATGGTGCGGGCCGAGGGCAGCCCGCCTGGGGTAGGTGCTGAGCGAACTGCATGGACCACGGTCACACACACAGCAGCCAGGGCAGCGAGCCGTCCTCAGCTGGAATCCTACGCGCTTGGGGTCGCTCTGACCACACTCATTTCCCGTCACTGGACTGGACTGCAGCCCAGCCAACTGGGTCGCCACGGGCCACCACTGAGAACACACGCAGGCTACTGCTTGATTTATTTAGTTCCGGCCTCAGTGCCAACTGTGGGGTGCCCGTGGTGGTCAGAATGACATCTGCGTGGCATGTGCTTTGCCATCCTCCTATTTACATAGCTGAAAACCAAGGTGCTCTAATAAAAATCACAACTTATCAAGGTAAGGATACTCAACTACTTCCATTACAAATATTAATTCCAAGAATATCTTAATGAATGGACGGTCACTTTAAAAAGACTTCCGCGGGAGACACAAACAGCAGACTAGCTGACATGGTTTGAGAATTTAATTTTAAAAACCCCTTAACCAAGCATCACCTGCATTTTTTATTTCGGATTTACAGATGTTGAATTGCTCTTTAAATAAAGCTGAGGTAAATACAGGAGGCCAAACACACCACAGAGAAATTGCTAGACTTTCAAAGTCTAGAGTGGCTTTTCTCTCCTTTCCATATTTACCCTCCAACAGTAATAATCAAATAGCCGGACAGCAGAACCCTATAATTACTCCTGCTCGGTTCCACGCAAGTGGCCCGTCCTCCAGGGCTGTCCCCAGCCCAGAAGCAGGCTGGGCACATTTTCAAGAGGCCAGACAGGCAGGTGGCAAGGCCACCCAAGGTGACTCTCGTGCCCAGGGTGTAAATTCTGCAGATGTGGCCCATGCCTCCCCAGGATGCTCTGAGTTTGCTGAGAAATTCGGTGACAGCGCCTCATCTGCTGGTTCTGACTATTTCCTTCTCCCCTTGTGCTCCCCCGCCCGCCTCTGCCCAGCTCCTCTCCTGCGCATTTTCTGTCCCCTGCCCCTTGCCCGAAGTAAGTCTCATCGGCAGGACATTACTGCACCTGAGGGAGGGAGGGAGGAGCACTATTCTTCCAGAATGATAAGCCAAGATCTGTGGTGCATCCCGGTGACCATAGTTCATGCACTGTGCACTTAGAAATTGTCATCATAGGTTTTAGGAGTTTTCACCACTGGTGAGACGCGCATGAGACAACGCTCGGCTCACCGGCAACACCGAGCTGTTCTGTGCTGCTTGTGCACATGGACGGGCACCGAAAAGAGAGACGCTTCGCTGCCGGTTCAAAACATTTCTAAGAAAAAAGTGCAGAACAACCGCCTGCTGTGGGGTGTGTGTCGAGTGCATGACAGAGCCCACTGCCAGGAGATTTCAGGATGATTTCTGAAAGAAAGAAAGAAAGAAAGAAAGAAAGAAAGAAAGAAAGAAAGAAAGAAAGAAAGAAACCTGTCCAGGAGAGGGACCCTTGCCTGGCCGCAATGTGGCTCCCAGGTGTTCAGCTGGGGCTGGACGAGGAGGGCACAGTGGCACCGCCTCAGGAAGCCAGCGCACCAGGCACGGTGCTGAGGGCCTGGCGTGGGGAGGCAGGAGAGGTGGCCAGGCCGGGCCTCGCTGGGACGCACTGAGGACAGCTCCCGCCCCCTGTCCCGTGCACATGGGGCTCAGCTGATTCAGGCCGGACATCTGTCCCTGGCGGTGACACAGCAAAGATGCCTGCTCGCTGCCTCCCGAAGGACCTCCTCCCCCAGGGCCAGGTCCCCTGTGTGATCACGCCTGTCTCAAGTCTCAGAGGCCGGACTCTGACTCCTCGGCTGCCCAGGAGAGCGGTGGTGGAGGAGGCCAGAGGGAGAAGGAAGGAGAAGGAGGCCGCAGCCTCAGGGAAAAAGCGAAGGAAGAAGAGTAGATCCTACTTCCTCGCTTTAAAAAGCCGTCAGTGGAACACACTCATAATCTGTTTAAGCAGCAGCTCTTACTGTTTTAATTTTGCCCACAGCTTCCTTTTTCTCTTTGTAAAGAACATTCCCTCGATAAGCCGTGTGGAATGGAATGGAGCGGGCAGCGGCTGACAAACTCGCCCACCCGCGCCTCCTCCTGCAGCACAGCAGGAAGCTGAGCCTCCGTCCTCCGCCCTCGGCGGCGGCGGGGCCAGCTCGAGCCCAGCTCTGAGACTCTTAGCCAGAGGGAACCTGCCTTTTCTTTTGTTTAATAAGAGTTTTACTCAAAAACAGAGAAGAAAATAAAAATGACGGCTGTCCTGGGATGTGTCCCTCGGTGCCACACTTGGAATCCTCGGTCCGTGCTCTGTGTGAGGCGCTGTCACAACAGCTCCTCACTGTGCTGGATCTGTCTGCTCCCCTGGGCTCCTCGGGTGCTGGGTGCGTGCAGGGTGGGGACAGCTGGGGACACAGGGAAGGGTTGCCCTAGCTGCACCTGGACAACAGCTGCAGTTTCTCTCATCCACCCAGTTGGGTCTCCACGTGGCTGGAGACAAGCTGATGCGTGACACATGCGGGAGCAGGGCGAGGCCACTGACCTCAGGCCTCTTCCTCCCTCCTTCCCCAGCGCTGGGAGAGCAGGGGCTTTGCAGGGAGACCAGTGTCGGCTTCTCCTGCACGTCTCATGGGAGCACCGCCCAGCCCGCCTGGGACCCTTCCCATGGGCCCGAGAGGCTGAGAGCAGTGCGCACAGGAGGGTGCAGAAAGGACAGGCTCCTGGGCAGATGCTTCAGCCCGAGCCAGGCAAGGGAAAACCACTCGTGGTCTGTGCAGTGAGGACAGTGAGATGCTGGCCCTCAGAGGCGTCTGCCATGCCTCCCTCGGCCGCCCCTTCTGCCAGGGCCCAGGCAGCTGCTCTGGCAACAGAACTGTGAACCAGCATGTTCTAGAATGTCTCTCCACTCTGGCTGAGCATCTTTCCTGACAGAAGGGGAGAGACGTCCCCTTGGAACACCGTCTAGCTCTCGGCTGCCGCTTGCCACCCAGTCTCTCTATTGTCATGTAACGCTGTGAGCCGAGAGAATCTCTGTGGCCGCCCCACCCATGCCCGGGCTCTCGGTTTCCACCACGATCCCCAAATCAGGCTGCCTTTCACCCTCCTTGACTCTCATGCTGAAGACAGCGCCACCTCCTCGTCCCCACCACAGAGTGGGCGGCTTCTTGGGGTGCCGTTTGCCCCTCAGTCCCCTCAGCAGGCCCTTGGGGTCACCGGGCAGAGGGGCTGCCCACCCCCTCAGTCCTCCGCTCCGCCTTGCATCCACCTCGCTCCCGGGCAGTCCATGGCTGCTCCACACGTCGAGTCCTAAAGCCACACCGGCGTGCCCCACCCCGCTCACAAAGCTAGCAGCTTTCTTGCCATTCCTCCCCTCTTACTAAGTACTGACCCCGTGCTCACACATTTAACGTCTTCCTGGGCTACTTAAACACTCGTGCAGTGGCCACGACGGCTCTGTTGCTTTCTTGGGCCCTTAAGGAAGGGCCGTCATTCTGGCGCCGTGGCCTCGCCTCGCTTCCACTTCCCTCTCGCCTTAGCCTTTGTTCCCAGCACCAGCTGACTCCATCATCGGGTCTGCAACAGCCCTGAATTATCGGTCCTAACTGAGCGCTTCGCTCTGACACCAGGTCATCGCTGTCTCTTCAGCAGCTCTGTGGCAATTCTTGGTCTTCGTTGAGACATCCAGTGTGTTACCCACATTATTGTATCTCTGTTAAACCTATATTCTCTTCTCTCTTTCCACACCCCATGATTTCAGTCTCTCTCCTCACGCCTTCTCAGTCCTCTGTATCACTCTCCATCCTCACCTGGAAAATCTCCACACCCACAGAAGCCCACTGGTGAATTCCCTGTGACTGAACCTGAGTAGCAGAGAGACAGTGGGGAAAACCACCCACCTGGAATGACCAGTTTTTACTCTATGTTCATCATTGAAAACGTCAAATAGATATTTGGCATTGATTCTTGCCTCCAGTTTGCATATTCCTCCAGACACTGAGTACTTCACGCTTTTTTAGTGAAAAAAGTAAGACAGCTTATTTTGATACCCCATTCTCCTCATAACAAACCTACAAATCTTTTATCCACATCTGTCTTCGCTTCTCATTCTCTGTTAGAAAGGACAAAGGCACCGCCCACTTGCCCAGGCGGGCTGCTGCAGCTGTCCTGGAGGGCGCGCCCCTTTGCGCCAGTCTTTTCTCAGGCAGAGTGACTCATTGCTTGCAGTAATGAAATGCATCCTAGACTTCCTCCTGATGACCCTCTTTCCAACCCCATGGAAAGCAGCAGAGACTCCTGATCTCCACACTGCACCTAACTACTGGTTCATCTCTTCACCACAGGTAAAATCCCAGCATGTCTATACCAGCCGTCTGTCCCAGGCTATACCCTTGCCTTTTTAACTCAACAGAGGTCTTGATTCCACCACTCCAACTGGAAATTAACCATGTTACGATCACAGTAAATTTGTGTTGTCAAGTCTATCAAAAAGCAGATTGCTTTCCATCCTAATCTTACCTGGCCTTTGGTGGAATTCGGCAGAGCTGACTGGGACCCTCCTCAAACACTTAGCTCTTTCGGGTTCTCCGACCCTGCAGTCCAGGGCTGCTCCTCTCCTTTCCCGTCCTCTCCCTTCCGGTTCCTCTACAGATCGCTCCTCCAGGGGAGCGGTAGCTTCCGCGCTCCATCGGGCTTCTGTCTTCTCCTTTTACATCCTCTTGAGAAGCTTGTCCCTGTCATGACTTTAAATACCGCCCATATGCCAGCGCCTCCCAAGTTTCTATCTCCGGCCTGGAGTCTCCCTCTCTCCAGCCTGGCTTGTCTTTCTCACATCAACTTGTGTACCTTATGGGCATCTTCAGCTAAATATACACCGGGCTGGACTCCTGGTCTGTGGCACCCCATGGTCTAGCACATCCTCCTCCAGTCTTCCCCAGCTCAGACAGGCGGATCACGCTCAATGAAGTTATGTGTTTGCTTTCCCTCATTTCCATCAGCAGGCCCTACTGGTCTCATTGTCCAAACTGTATCCTGGAATCCCTCCTCCTTCTTCCGCATCTCTACACAACCACGCGAGTCCACATCACGGTCGCCTCTCACCTGAGCACCGGACCACAAGGCAGTCAGTTTTACCTTCGTTGCTGCTTCTGCTCCATCTCCCAGGGCTCAGGTGGACAATGCCTACCAAGTTAGGGGCCTTTGTTGTTTGAAACTTTCCAGTGTTTCTCTGAGATGAGGTCTAGTCCTCGTACAGCCATGCCCTGCCACGCTTTGAGCTCCGCCTCGCTTCAGAGTCTCTTCTCTGCCTCCTTCTCCCTTTCTTCTGTCCACATTCTTCCTATCCTGAGCTCTGTAGACACTTGAGGTTCTGACTTGCCTGGGTCTGTGTGTCTGCCGAGGCGCACACTAGCCTGCTGACCTTCCAGAATGTACCTCTCATACCTCCAGATCTCCATTTAAGAGGCAATTTCTTATGCTATCTTTCTTGGCTGTATTCTATAAAACAAATACACCCTTGTTCATCTTTAACCCATCATCTTGCTGGTCTGTGTCCTGATGGGAATCTGATCATTTCTATGCATTTACTTTGCTTTTCATTTATGTGTTGGACTTGCCAACTTCCCTATATAGGTTCTATGGGTGAGAGAAGAGAACCATGTCTCCCTTGCTCACACACTTGCCAGTGTAGAGCAGTTAATAAATTGATCACCAAGAAAGTGGAATTTTTTTCTAAAATTTCCTCTCTCCACTGTATTATACTCTAAAAATATTTCCTTAAAAACTCATATGCCCAAAGGGATGCCATGCATTGTTCTCTGGATACTCTAATTATATATGCTTATGGACTAATACTCTGTAAGTATGTAGGGCCTTTTATTTCAAGGTTTGAAAACTAATTAGAAATCATAATGTACAACAGATGTGGTGGTACTGGATCACTATTATGGCTTATGTCTAGATGTCCCCCTAAAACCTCATGTGCTGCTCACAGGGCCTTTGGAGCTGGCTGGATCTAGGGTGTGTGATGCTGGGAATAGGGTATGTGATTGTTAAATTAGTCCACTGATTGATTTAGCATAGTTCTCAAGTGAATTATTAGAAACCTCATCCTGACTGTGGGTGGCATCGCCCAGAAGGCTGGTAGCTTGGTGGGGTTAAAGGGAAAGGGAGATTCGCTCCACTTCTTCCTGTATGCCCTGCCAGGGACTGTTTCTCCCCTGTGCTGGCCCTTTGTCATGCTGCTCTGCCTTGCAGTCAGCCAAGTATGGATTGAACCCTCTACACACAATGAGCTAAAATAAGCCTTTCCTCCTTTAACTTGTGGGTGTAGGGTATTTTGTCCCATCAACAAGAAAATAACCAAGACAGTCATTAAAATAACTTCACAAATAGACCAAACTTACTTTCTTTGGATTCCTGCTCTAAGATACATCAAGTTTTGACTCATAACCTCAATTTGACTGCTTTGTTGAAGGAAATGAAGTCAACAAAGCAAAGATGTATAAATAAATATTTGCAGGATAATTTTATTGACGCCTATAAAATGAAATGAAACATTATTGTTAGACAGGAAAAGTGTTTAGAGGGAAAAAGAATGATAACCAAATAATTATTATCATTTTATCTGAGAACCTACCATATTCCAGAAAGTTTCCTGAATTCTGACTCTAGAGCCAAGTGTGACATGGCCTCCATTTCTTTCTAGGGGACAGACATGGGGGTCAGTAGGTAATTATGATACAATGTGGTCAGGGACATAGAAGAACACTGAATGAAGCACTTAACACACAAAGAAGGAAGCTACTTGTTTGAAAAGGTCTTGGACTCACGGATCACCATTTAAGAAGGAGTAGGAGTTGGGGAGGTAGGCGAAGAAGACAGCCTAGAGCATCCTCAAGAGAAATGACAGAGCCGGAGATGAGAAGCCGAGCTGTGAGTGAGTTAGCAGTGACAGCGTGGTTGGTGTGGAAGATGTGGGGAGGGAGGAGGGAGAAGGAGGTGGGCAGCATTCTACTGCACCGATGGTGGTGCTGGGCTCCCTCGGGGGCCGAGGGGGCTGGACGGAACCAGGCTTTGTTCTGTGTAGGCCACCTCAGTGCACCAGCCTCAGTAGCATTGTAAAACTTTAATCCAACTGCTATTTTTCTTTAAGAACTGGGGTCATTTAGTGTATTCAAACATGAGGTCTTTTATTTATGTAGTTCTGGATCTTTATCTGATTTGGGACCTAAATTGTAGACTGTTAATCTTGGGATTGTTTAAAGCTTAAATTTAAAAATGGGCCTGTTAGAGTTCCTGCCCATAACTCGATTTTGCAAGGGCTGGGGGGTGGGGTGGGCTGGGTTCTGTGACGGGACGATTCCAGGAACAACTCTGTGCCCTGTGTTTTTATAACTCATGAGTCACAGTGATGGACAAGCCATATTAGAAATCCCCAAGGGTTAAAATACTGCCCATGTAACCTAGTTCCTTTATCTTTCTTCTTTTAAATTTTTATGGTACAAATGGCTTTCTGTCAGATTCCCAAGACATTCTGAAATTGTCATCTTGCTTGGCTTCTTCTGCCAAATTTGAGGCTCTGAGTGCATCTTTTCCTCTTGCGTTTTTGGTTCCCTAAATAGTCTTGGATTCTCTAACCCTTAAAACTCATGCTTAGAAGCTATAAACTAGGGATTAGAGGATGGAGTTTGACTTAATCCCACTCTTTTCAGTGCGCCCCCACTGCAGCCTTCTGCTCGCCAGGTGGGGAGACAGGCGCTGGTCCGCTTCCTGCTCTGGGGAGTCAAGCTCCTGCCTTCTGGCCGGGCGGGCATGAGGGCTTCAGTTGTTGCTGTTTTTCCTGGCTGAATGAGGTGAACGGGCTCCGAAATTCAAGTCCTCCTTCCATGTTTCCACCAGACTCCGAATGCTTTAGGAAGAGCAGCCCTTTAGTCTTCCGAAAGGTCTTCCGGGGTTGCCTCTGCAGTCCTTCCAGATTTCACACTTCAGACTGTGTCCCCTCAATGTTCCCTCTCCTGGAGCAGTTCAGCTCTTGTCAGTTTTGTCAAGTCAACAACCATTTGGTGAGCTTCTTTTTGTCCTTCCTAAAGTAGCTCTTGGCACCTCTGCCACTGACTCTCCCATTCTTTTGATCTTCTGGAATTGAAGCAGTTTTGCTCCTGTTAGTGGGATTTGGGGAGGAAAGTAACAATTGTTTGGCTATATATAGGCTGCCATGTTAAATAGGCGTCTTCTGGATTATTTTTCTAGATGTGTAACCATTCCGCAAAGTCACTGTTTCGGCCTTTCGAAGGCCTCACTCATACACAGGCTAAATCTGAGCTCCTGATGGGTGTTTCCCAATGCACCTCAAGGTGAGGCTCCTATTTGCCCGTCTCCGGAATGCCCTTGCCCCACGGTCTTGGTGCTCTTGTAAGAGTCCAGGAGGACACAACAGCCTCCTGCACAGCCCTCGGTCAACAGTACAGAAAAGCAGGAGATCGCGGAGAGTAAGTTTTCAATGCACAGAGTAGGCAACGGGGAGGCTTTGGAAGCTTCCCGGTCCAGCATCCAGCATAGTCAGGAAACTATGATGAACATGTACAAGAAGATTTTGAGCAGAGAGAAGAGGCCTTTGATCTCAAAGGAGCCCAGGGAGGTCCAGGTTCAAATACAGCGAGTAGACAGAGGGCCAAAGGGAGGACACAGCATAGATGCCTTCTCCGAGAGCCTGAGCGCCCGCACTGTCCCACGCTGGCTTCTCGCACGTCCCTTCCGCTCCTCTTCTCTCCTCCTTCTGTCCGTCCTCTGCTTTGCCTTACGTTCCCCTCCTGCTGTTCTCCTTGTGTCGGATTGAATCACATTCCCCAATGCTTCCCTCTTCTAAAATAGCAACACACGGCTTTGGATTAGTCCTCATGGTGGGTAACTGCCCTGTCTCATCTCTTGGTTTTAACTTGTCACGTGACTTGCTTTGGCCGTTGGGACCCTCAGGGCACAGCACGGTCAGAGGCCTGAAGTGTCCTCATGCAGCTGGGCTTGCCCCCTTGGGCTTCTGCACAATTATGGTATTAACATCCTCTGAGAATCAGTGTGCACTATTTCCTCCCGGTCTGGACCCAAGACAGACATACAGGACAGAGCCACCCATGCCACCCGCTTCTGTTCTTCAGTGGCTCTAAAATGTCCTGGCATCTTTCATGAAGCAAAAGTTAAGGGACCGAGAAACTCTAAGAGATGAGACCCTGCCACGAAAACACCAACGCATGTGGCATTCGATGTAGGTCTAAGTAGAGGGATAATAGGGCAACTGTCTACAAAGCTGGGAAAACCCCAGCAATGTATGCTTTGCAGCAACACAAATCAACAAGGGCATCGCCTGTTGTGTGAAGACAGTGCAGCAAATGGGCTTGCAGTGTTCTCATGAGCTTAGCAAAGGACTGGCCACTTACATGAATAATCTAGAGGAAAAGAAAAACCGGGACATTTCAAGTTTAAAAATATAAACGGAAGCCCCAGGGAATGATCTCACAAATGCCTGCTTTATCCCAGGTTCTGGAAGAGAGTGTGTGATTGGAAAAGAATTATGGGTGTGACTTGGTAATTAAAATTGACAGAAATCAGGTACTCGAAAGTCCACAAAGATTTTTTAAGAGAGATATACTAACAAAATCACCAGCTTGAAACAAACAAACAAACAAACAAACATACTTGCTGTTTGAGTTATAAAAACACCTCTGGGTTTCTATCTTTCATAGGCAGGAATATATACATTTAATTAATGCAACAAATTTCTCCCTAAGCACTGTTTTAGTGATTTCCTAATTTTGATATGTTGTGTTTCCATATTCATGCAGTTCACAATATTTTATAATTTGCTTTTTTATTATTTATTTGAATACTAGGGTATAGAGAAATTTGTAAATATCTGAATATTTTCTAGGTAGCTTTTTGTTATTGGATTTTAATCTAAGTCTATGGTGGTTACAGAATGTGCTGTGTTTTGCTTAAAAACCACATCAGAATACACTTCTGTTTCTTCTCTCCAGTCTTTCAGGCCACATATCTAGCTGTTACATATGTTAAACCACATGCTATATCATTGCTTTCATTTGCAGATTTAATTATCTTTTAAAGATATTTATGTATTACTCCTTCGTCCTTCTTCCAAGGTACATTTTTCCTTGTACTGAAATTTTCCTTATTGGATTGCTTTTCTGATGTTAAAATCTTCCAACTTTTCTATACCTGAAAAAAGTCTTTATTTCAACGTCATCTCTGTGGACTGTTTCCACTGTGTGTGGAGTTCTGCTTCTGTGTGTTCGGTAGAGGAAAGAGGCTGTTCCAATGTTGCCTTACCTGCATCGTTTCTGACAAAGTCTGTTGTCATTTGTTATCTCAGTATAAAACATGTCACCTCCCTCCAGCTGTGTTTAAGCTTTTCTTTATTGCTGACTGAGAGCAGTTTGATTATGCTGTGTTTTAGTACAATTCACTTTATATTTCTTGTCCTTAAGTTTGTTAAGGTTGGATTTGGGATGATTACAATTTTCATTAATTTGGAAATTTCTTATCATTATGTATTCAAATATTTTTTCTGTTTTCAGGTTTTTCTCTTTTCTTTTTTTAAGAGTTTTAAGTATATGTTCTATTTCATTTCGTTGATGCTTTTTTTTACTATTGTACTTCATTTTGCATAACTTCCCAAGCTGAATCTTCAAGTTCACTGGCCATTTCTATAACTTTCATTTTGCTGTTTGTACCATCCAGTGTATTTTTGGTTTCAGACATTATAGTTTTTGTCTCATGAAGTCTGATTTTAGTCATTTTTATTTTTATTTATTTATTTTTTTGGTACTGGAGATTGAACTCACAACCTTGCACTTGCCAAGCAGGCACTTATACAACTGAGCTAAATCCCAGCTTTAGTCATTTTTATATCTTCTATTTTTGTGTACAACTTTTTAAATCTATGGAATATAGTAACAGATTGGTGGTCTTTGTCTGCTGATTTTAACATTTGTGCTAGTTCATGAGTGGATTTGACTGATAAGCCTCTTATTCTCACTATGGGTTTTGTTTCCCTGTTTATTTTCTTAACTGAAAAGTTTCTTTTGAATGCTATACACTGTAAATCTTGCCTTGTGGGGTGCTGGATATTTTTAAATTCCTTCACCTATTCTTCAGATTTCTTGCAGTATAAACTATACATTTCTTGGAAACACGTTGGTCCTTTCAGGCCTGAGTCTTGTATTTTACTAGTTATGCAAGACAGAACTGCTTCAGTGTGTCACTAGCTACTAATGCCGAGCAGACTTCATTTGCGTTCTTTTTTCTGTGTGTGAACCATGAGGTTGGATTGGGCTGTTAACAACAGGTATTCTTTTTGCTCCTTACCAGTATTGCTACTGTTTCTCTACTACTTCCTGGAGTTCCTTCCCCATGCTTGGATACATTCTTCACACACGGATGCTGATCCACGCTGAGCTGAACATGAAAGAATGCTCTCTTTAGATCAATTCATAATTTATTTTTGGACAACTAGATTAAAGATGATTCTATTTTTGTGTATGTATTTATCTGCATTTTCTCTTTATCAATAAGTACATAATAATTTTGTGATCATAGAATACATTAAGCTATTTCTCTTTGGAAAAAAATAAAAATTGAGTTCCTGGAAGCAGTTAGAAAGACATAATACTAGTTATCTGCTTTTAGATTAGTGCAATAGTTTAATAGTAAAGATCGCAACCATAATTACCGTGATTGATGAATTTCAGATAAATCTGCATCTCACATTCTTCATAAAATAATTAACTTCAAGCCAAATGATGAATCATAATATATTTAAAATTTTAGCATGTTTTATATATAAGAACTATTTTCTAAAAAATTCCCTAGTACCCTAAGTAGAATAATGTATGATAATATTGACCATTTACAAAATGGTCCATTTACCAAGTGTCAATAAGTGTGACTAGTAATTATTATCATAAGCAACTAAATTTTAGGAAAATGATAATATAATGAATATCTTTGTTAAAAACGAGACATCTTTAATATCACCTTTTTAGTAAATACTATGAGTAGGACTCCTGGGAACTTACATATCAACATTTTGGGGGGTGGCTTTTGACATATTTTGTGTACTCTTCACTGGAGATGACGGCATAGCAGGAAACGTTACTTGAATGTGTGTGTGTGCACGCGCGCGTGTCTGCAGGAGTCTGGAGAGGTGTGCGGTGTGACAGTGAGAACTGAGTCTGGAGGGAGACGCACATGCTGAGTCCCACCTCCCCACTCGGCCCGCTCAGTTAGAATAGCCAGCCTGGGCCCCGTTAGGTTATTTCCACACACCTCATTTTATTCATCTGTAAAGCAAGGATGTTAATCTCCACCATAGGCTGCTGTTTCTGCTTTGTTAAATTTTCACTTGTTTTTAAAAATAAATAACTTAATACAGGTAAAGCACCAGGAAACTTGCCAGGCACACTCTAAGTGGTCCATATATTTACTTACAGTGGAGAGTTACTTATATTGTAAACCATCCTGTACAGTGATGTTTATTTAATATAAATTTTGAAAAATACCATCTCAAGAGAGAAAAGGGAATGATAAAATGTATGACTGTTTTACTTCTCAGAACTAGACTAAATGCAAAACACAACAAAATAATTTTGAGGGTTGCTTCTTGGTAATATTGTTATTTAAATTTTTGGTAAAAGTTTTTATAATTTAAAAATCACCTCAGTTAAATGTAAAGCACAGAGGTTAAATATTTTAAGATGCCTTCTCTGAGTCTCTTAGCCAAAGTAAAGTTCTCCCTTCTTGGCTCTTTCTTAGCTTTAATGAAAGAATTGTGTCCCAATGACTTGTCATGTCTGTCTCCACCACTTTTCTCCCAGCTCCTTGAATGTTAGGCTCCAAATCTTGTTTAACTTTATGTCCCCACTGTCTGACACACAACAGAGTTCTTAGGTACTGAGTCACCCCAAATACTGCAAAATCAAAAACTCCTACTGTGGCAAATTCCCTTAGGTGGTAGAAGGGCCAGTCTTTGTGGTATTTAAAACAATATTCCGTATTGTGATAGAATTTTTTATTTGCAGAGTGAAAAGATGTCAGTTACTGAAGGTAAAGTTTGACAAGTTGTTTCCATGCTAGGAAGTTTACAGATTTGGGGCTGGGGTGTGTGTGTGTGTGTGTCAGTACTGGTGGTGTGTGCGTGTGCATGTGTGTTTGTGCTGGTGGTGTGTGTGTTTGTGTGTTTGTGCTGGTGGTGTGTGTGTTTGTGTGTTTGTGCTGGTGGTGTGTGTGTGCATGTGTGTTTGTGCTGGTGGTGTGTGTGTGTGCATGTGTGTTTGTGCTGGTGGTTTGTGTGTGCATGTGTGTGTGTATGTGTGTGTATAGTGATCACATTTTGGAAAAGGACATCTAACTTGAAAAACCCTGCTCCAAGGTGTGAGTTGAAGAGACTCTGCAGTAGAAGAAGGGACAGTAATGGGCGTCTTCATTCTGTGAGTCCCATGCCAGTCTCTTGGTGCTGGTTCACTTTTTCTAATTCACTTTGGCCCAAGTGGGGTGAAGGTATTTCTCCTTGGAGCTAAGGTAGCTCATTCCCCCCAAATGGCTCTACTAAGTACTATATTGGACAAAAAAGCACATAAGAACTGTCCAGAAAGCATTTAAATCATCTTGTGCATAGAGTAGATTTCTATTCTGAAGAGCAAGCACGTGTCCATTGGATCGCACATGAGGTCTTAGGAACACAAAGGGCCACCAAGGAGCCCGCTTAGGCTACACCCACCCTTGCACGGCCTCTGCTCCCCTCTGCCCTCAGCTTCCAGTGCTTTTCTCCGGCCTTGGCCTCTGGTTGGCCAGCCCGGGATGTTCCCAGCCATGGAGACCATGAGTGACATTACCTTAAGGTGAGGCCATTTCTCTGCAGGGATCTGGGCATAGTTTGGCACAAGTTTAGAATTAAGAACAAAAAAAGTTTCAATCTAGAGTTCCCAAACCAGAATTTAGTACATATTAAGAGTGCTTTTATAGCATGACTTACATAAAAGGGATTAACCATATTCTTTATTATGATCTGAATGTTCATGATGCCAAGGAAAAATGTGTAGCGGGAGGTAGCTGACGTTTTTGGTCACGGCATTCCTGCTGCTACCTGCCCAGTGCACCAGCTTCTCCTCGTCCATCTCGACGGGTCCTGCGTGTGTGAGGACCACCTGTCATGCGGGCTGCTCTGTGTCCTAGGGGTCCCTGTGACTTGCTGTGCAGGGGAAGGGAGATTCCAGGCCTTGCGGGGGTGAAGATGTCTTTTTCTGAAGCCCAGAGCAGTTCTCAAGGGAAAGCAGACCTCAGGCTGCAGGAGGCGTGCACAGGGCTCACCGGCAAGCCTTGCGGGACAGGATGGCGAGCTGCAGATACTGGGGCTTTTCTGCCTTTGAACCATTTAAAAACGTTTCTTCTTTTTTGATCAATCCGATTGTGGTTATAAGAAGAAAAAACATGCTTTTCTGATTGGAAAAGTTCATGGGATACACAGGGTAATGTGCAAGACAAGGAAGAAGTGGACATTCACTGAAGATAGTTTTCCTCACATGTAAACAGTAGCCGTGTAATTAGCCCATCATACAAATGCAGCATGATTAATGCCATGAACCAAAAGGATGTGTCCAGGTATCTAGGAAAATGGCATAATTGTAAGGTAGTTGGAGCCATTGAAACAGTGCTCTTTCCTTTTGATCTTTGACATCCTTTCGGTCTCATGCATGTTTTTCAATTTCAAAAAGTAAAATATATTAAGATGCTTCAAGCCTCTAGACTTTTTTCCTCAGATAAACTGACTTATATTTAGCTTTTCTTACAGTCATCACCATGATCCAGTGTCACAAAAAATTCCCACTAACACGTAAGTGTCACTTTGATCAAATATGACTAATCTCAACATTACATGAAAATCCCAGATATAGATACAAAAATAGGTAATAGTATGGGCCCTATAAATAATTAACATTTCCACGGTTAAAATTATATCATCATGCTCACAATGATCCCTATTTCAAAAATTATCACTTTAAGGAAGGATTTTATATCAAGGTTTAATTTTTTTTTTTTTGAGTTCTCAACCAGAGGAATTTTTAGAAAGTGCTTTTTCCCGGCAGCGCTGACATTTCTCAGTATTAGAGCAGGAGAAGAGGACCGCCTGCCTATGCAGTTATGACTTCAAACCTTCTGTTGTCACTGAGAGACCCTGGGAGGAAGATGGGGCGCCACCAAGGGCTCCCCATGTTTCTGGGGTTGCATCCCCGCCCCACCGTCTCACAGGGACACAACTTCTCTGCTTCTGAGGCTCAGAGCTGGGCTCGCAGCTGGGCTGTTGCTGAAATCCTCTCTCTGTGGACCCTCCCAAGACTTGGCTCCCATTTCCCTATTTCAAAGACCACGGTTAGGAAGCTCCTCTCCCCCTTCTGTCACTCATCAGAAGCCCTTTTCCATGGCTTCTGACATTCCTGGGGACGGTTTCCAACAGATATTTCCCTGGTTCTTCTGGCTTTGGAAGACAGGACTTTGGGTTTCCACACCTGTAAACTCTAGGTGACACAGCGCCTGCCTTGCATGCACACAGATTTCATCCTCTGGGGCCCGGGGACCCTGCAGCTTGGAACTGAACTGTAGGTTTTTCTTACTGGTTTGACCAGGACCTTGGCACTCTCCTACCTCTGTGTCCAGATCACTGCTGTAGCCCCTGCCCATCTGCTGGGATCCTTGCTGTGGAAACTCCCGAGGGAAGTTCTGTCTAATTCACTCTTTGCCATTGGTCCAATTCTCCTCTGAACCAGAGGCTATCATGAAACAAAATTCCCTGGCTCAGATCTAGTCTAGCAACTGCACATGGACTCTAACCTGGCCCTGCAAGGGAGCCACCTCAGCCTGAGCTCACGGGTGCAGTATTTCACACTTGACCCAAGCCTGTCTGTAGGGTATGCTGCATACCTGTCACAGCCCACATTTCCTCCTCTGGGGACTGGACAGGGACTGAGATGGCTCATTGCAGCATCCTGAGAACTAAGGACATAGCAAGTGCTCGCTACACATTTAACTCATTGCATAAGTGAGTTAAACCATCAGTCAATTAATTGAGACGTGTTTGGTCTTCCTTCTAATCGCCATGATGAGCAGCTAGGAAGAGGGGCTGTCTCTCTGTCCACAGGGCAGAGAAAATGGGAATTAAATGCTCAGTTCTATCTGTATTAACTCTATTCACCAACCAAATGAACTCACCATGTACAGACTGTTCTGCAGAAGGTGTTAATTCACAATGATTCAAATTAACATTAATATTTGCAGACACTGCCTTTCATTTATCTTAGCTCATTTACTTTATATCGTAAAATAAAGCTGAGCTAAATATTACTATATGCTGAAGAAATTTAAAGTGATTAGGTAGCACAGAAAACCTTAGAAGGCATTAATCTTCATTACTGACAAGACATTTAATAATTTCCTTAAGGGTACACCATTTGAGTTACAAGATTCCTTAAGGGAAAAGATAAATGCTTTGAGACAGAAACATCTTACATGTTACCCAAATAAAGAATTTCTCACTATAAACTTAGACATGGGGCCCCAGGAAGCCTGGAAATGTACCTATGTGGCAGACTGCCCTGGTCAGTGGCCCAGACTTTCTGCAATCCCCTGTAGCCACGCTCTTTGATGTCACTGGGATGTGGCCAAGTCAAACAGAGACTCTGACAGACAAAGTGGTTTGAAGGTGCTTGTGCTGCACCTGTTCACTTGGAATCTTGTCACTGCCACCTTGTCAGGATGTGTGTGGTGGTGGTGGGGTCAGAGTTGTCCCGGCAGAAGGGTTTCAGGGGAGCTCTTCTAGTCCACCCCCAACTGCAAGGATGGGTGAGCGATCCCAGTTTAGTTAAGGTAACTCAGTCCTGATCATGGGATTACTCGGCAGATCCACCACCTTGGGAGAAATAATCAGTGGATGTTTAAAGCCACTAACTCCCAGGGTGGCTTGGCACCTAGGTTACTGCAGGGTTAGGTGACTGGTCCTGTGCCTCATTTTCCTAGAAGCCCAGGTAAGAATCCACGGTGGTTCAGATTTTTTTTTTTTATTTTGGTACCGGGGATCGAACTCATGACCCCGCGCTTGCCAGGGCAGGCGCTTAACACCGCTAAGCTAAACCTCCAGTCCAAGTGGTTCAGATTTTTAAGCTTTTCAATGATATGAACTAGAGAGGAGACATACAGATAAAAAGCTGGCTCTGAAATTAAAAGTAGATTTATTTTCAGAAGGAATAAACCAATTAGGGAAAATGAGACCATTTTCAGAGTCAGTACATTGTTCTCTTAAGATGCAGGTTCTGGAAGCAAACTCTGTGGGCTTGGGTTCTGGTTCCAAATCTTAACAGCTGGGTGACCTTGGCCAAGGTACTTAAGCTGCATCTCCTTTTCCTCGTCTGTGAAGCTGGAAGACCTACCAATGGTTGATGAGCACGACAGTTACATAAGGCGATATGTAGAGGAACTTGCAAGAGCTTTGACATACAATGAGCAGTCAGCACAGCAATATTGTATAACGGGCGAGCTATAAAATATAATAGCATCAGGCCATTTCTATGAGGCAAACATAAGGTCGTAATGTAGGCCTTCAAACACAGTTCTCTGCCCACTATCAATTGTTTCTCTTTTGGGTGTTTGTAAAGGCTAATGTCAGCTGCAAATTCATTAAACAACAGAACTGAAAGTGACAGGGAACAGCAAATGTGATTTTGCATCATATGAGGATGGCGAAACTGTGGAGCTTTCCTGGAATGTGATTTCTTCATCAGCCAATGAGTGCTTGGCTGATGGGGTGCTAGGAAACGCACGCTTGGAAGGGTCACTGTGTCTTATCCTAGCCCTTAATACAGTATTGCAGTGTAACCCCATGGCGAGGGGTCTGGAGACCTAGGGATTTCCCGTAGAGTGACCTCTGTTCCTTGGTCCTTGCTGTCACCCTGGCGAGGAATACAAGGGTGAAGAGGCTGACTCAGCCTCAGATCCCCCAGGTCACTGGGCTCAGAACAAGGAACTTAGAAAACCAAAGCTCTACACAGTGCAAAGCAGAGGCTTCTTTATAATACTGTGAAGGAGCACGGGGCCAGGGAGAGCTCCAAAGTGAGCTCCTCGGGTGGAGTCCTTGGTCTGCCATTTTTATAGGGATTTTGAGTCAGTTGGGTCTTAGCTTTTGGTGCTGGGTGAGCTTGTTGCTAGGGTGTGCTGAGGGGTACAGGGTTTCAGAGGGTTTCCAATGGAGAAAAGGGGAACCCGAGAATAACTGTTCTACACCTGGGAAGGTTGCAGAAAGGACGATTTCCAGTCACCAGAGGGTCATTTCTGTAGTCTTCAGCACCTCAGCCTTGCCCTGCATCTCTTCCTGTCTCCCCTTCTCACTGTCCCCGTGTTCCCCACTCCGACTCCGTCATCTACTGCCATAGGATGGGGATACGTGGGGTCTTGTCTTTCCTCCTCTGAGGGTCAACACTTGGCTGATGGGATATTGGGCTTGTAGCTAGGGGTTTGGCCTTGTGGGCTGATGGGGGGGTTGAGGTGGGCACAGCAACCTCACTAGGAGGGGGTGTCCCTGCACAGAGCCAGGTGTCGGAGCCAGGCTGTCTGCAACAAACCACAGAGCTGCTTGGAGCCTGCCCACTGCTCATAGCCACAGGCAGCCTTCATTTCCTACTCTCTAAAGCAGGGCGGGATCTCCCAAGCTTCCCCTTCTGCAGTGGCGAAAGTGAGTAACTGATCTCATGTCACAGCTGGAGATCCATGTCTTTAATAGCCTTCACTGTAAGGAAAATAGCCAGCGAGTAGCAAAGGGACCATGTTTTATACAAAAATGATGCACACGTGCCTGAGGGTGCCACTGTGTGGGTACCTGCAGAGCTGGGGCAGGCAGAGGTCTGCTTCTATGGAACTTAGCTGGTTCCTGGCGAAGTTCTGTCTGAGGACCACCAATGGCTCTGCAGGAAGAAGAGAAGGCTCCTGCTTCCTCCTGCTCCAGTGACAGCTGAGTCTGTATAGTCTGCACACTGCAGACCTGGCTGTATCACGTCCCAGGACACAGCCACCGGCCCGGCACAGTGCCCGGAATCTGAGTGTAGCCACACTGGGTCCTTTCTCTGTGAGGGTCATAATCTCAGCCCCAGCCTCTCCCCCCAGCCCCTAGGCCCGCGGCCACTCGGTACAGCTGCTTCCAAGACACCTTACAGTCCCTGTTCATTCTTTCAGGCATAGTTACCAACTCTGCATCTGTTTACCTGTCCCGTAAGTCTTCCAGGTCCAAACTTGGCATAGTTTCTGTCTCTTGACTGGATTCTCTGAAGTCAGGAACAAATAAAGTATCCTAACAATATATTTTCCAAAAACTACACTTTTAAGCATACATTAATTTCATGAATGTGAAATATATTGATGAGTTTTGCATACATAATCAAGATATAAAGAAGTCACAGGTAGATGATAGATGGATGGATAGATGGATGGATAGACAGACAGATAGAATGGACATTTCTAGCAGTCAGTCTCAGTCAATCCTCTTTGGAAAGGCAGCTGCTGTTCCAAAGAACTTTGTGTTATATTACTTTATAGTAACAGAATGGTGCCATGGGTACTTTGCGTGTGTGTCTGTCTTCTTTAGGTGTACAAAATATTTCTGTACACCTAACTTTGCAGATTCATTGATTTTTTGTGCATAGTGACTTGTTCACTTTTATAATGCTCTGTGTCCTGTGGTGTTCATGTAATTGTTTGTTTACTGATTTTCTTATTAATAGACATTTGATTGGTTCCTAGTTTGAGGTTATTTTAAACAAAGCAGTTAGAAAACATCTTGCACAAGTTTTGGGGGCCCATGTACACTGACTTTCGGGTACATACACAGGAGTAAACTTATGTTATTTTTAAGAGAAGCTCATTCTCTTCTCCGTGCATGTCAGTTTGGAGAGTCTCTGTTCGCTTATCCATCAGCACATTCTTTCCTCCTGTTTGTCTGCGGAGACTCACCCATGAGCTGCGAGTCTCCCACAGTAGATGGTTCACTTCTAGGATTTTCATTTTATTATTCCATAATTCTGTTAGAATTCTCTGTGTTTTCATCTATATCCACATTTTGAATATTTTTTAACATATTAGTCAAGGCTATTTAAAAATTCCTCCTTGGCATCTTCTTATTTGAAATACCCCTGGATCAATTTTGATTTCCTGTTTCAGCTGAGTTATGTGCATTGTGTATGTACAGTATTGAGTTAATCATCACTTAAAAATGTGTTACAAAGAATTATTTTGTGTTTTCATGGTGAGTTATAAACTTAGGTATTTAACCAGGCACCGAAGCTAGGATACATTTGACATTGTTTCAAAGAACTAGTTTTTGCTTTCACTTGATTTTTCTCCATTAGTTTTCTAGTTTTGCTTTCATAAAATTCAATTTTTACCTTACCTTTTCCTAGTTTTTAAATGGAAATGAAACTTTTGTTCTCTTTTAAGATGAACATTTAATCCTAAAATTTTCTCCTATTAATGTATTAGCCATCCCTTAAATATTGATGTGGAATACATTTTTAAATCTTTGAAATTTAATTTTTGAACATCAATTATTTAGAAGTATGTTGTTGAATCTTCAAATATTGGAATTTTTCATGTTTTCCCTAATCCTACTTAGTCCAAATACAGTATATTTCACTAACATACCATTACCCATATGGCATCCATAGTTTTAAATTTATTAAAATTTTGATAGCCATAATGAGGTTTTTCTCATGCTTGCTTAATGTACATATTTTTGTGCTGCTAAGTGGAATGTTTTGTAAGTCTCAACTAAGTCAAGTGAGTGAATAGGGTTAAGATGTTCTAGTAGCTTACTGATCCTCTATTTGCTTTGTCTTAGAAAAGATTCTTGACTTTTTTGTTTTGTTTTTGTTTTTTTGAGATAGGGTCTCACTATATAGCTCAGGGCAGCCTTGAACTCACTATGTAGCCCACGCTGGCCTTGAACTCCTGACAATCCTCCTGCCTCAGCCTCTGGATTTCTGGGATCACAGGCGTACATCACCACACACAGCAGACATTCTCACCCTAGATTTGTTCAGTTTTCATTCCCTTTTGCCAGTTTTTCTTTCATATATTTTAAAGTCCTATTTTAGGTACATACTCACTTGTGGTTCTTAATGCCAGAGAATTGGCCACTTTGTCGTTTGTAATGTCTCTCTTTCTCTTTGATCATACTGTGATCTTTGTTCTGAAACCCACTTGCTATTAATACAGCACTGCAACTCTGTTGATTAGTATTTGCATGATTCGTACTTCATTTTGATTCTTCTGACTATATGTTCATATTTAAAATAGCTTTCTTGCAGACAGCATATAGTAGGGTCTTGCATTTTTATTTAATATGGCAATGATATTGGTCTTTAAACTGGTAGTTGAGTCCATTTGTGTATAACGTGATTATCAGTATAACTGAATTACTGTGTTAAATGAATTATCTTTCATTTTCTCTTTTCTCTACCTCTTCTTTCTATCTCTCCTCTTCCTTCTTCTCCACTCTCCTTCAGATTGAGCACACCTAAGCACATCATTTTGTGATTTATGTAGCCTTCCTTACAGATTTATTATGTATATCTCATTTAAAAATCAATTGTTTTCCTGTCATCCACTATAAATATATTTATTTATTTACTTTTTGTTTCTTGAGACACGGCTTTGCTGTGTGGTCCAAGGCTGACCCTGAGCTCTCTGTGCAACCTGGGAAGGCCTCAGACTCCCAGCAGCCTCTGTGCCCACCCGCAGTGCTGGAATTACCGGCTGCGTCCGCACGCCTGGCCGTAGAGGTGCTTCATCAGCCCAACTCTAGCTCCTGCTCTCATGGCCCTTCGTGTGTCACGCGAGGTTCGTGTCAGCAGCACACTCATCCTTCCCTCATCCTATTATTTGTAGTAACGCCATGCAATTTAGTTGTCTATGTGGTATAAATGTACAATAATTATTATCTAAAGACATTTCTGTTATATTTCTAATAAATCTTCTGGCATTGAAGTTGCTCAGTATTTACCTATCTTCACTTTTTTTCTTTTAGAAATATATTTTGATATGGAATTCTGGGTCACGGGCTTTAATGTTTCTAACATTTAAAGATGTCCGTTACTGTGCTCTCGCTGGCATGGTTTCTGGTGCGAAATCTGCTATAATTCTTATCTCGGTTCTTCTGTATGTAGCTGTAGTTTTTCTCTGGCTACTTTAAAGAGTTTCTCTTCATTCTTTGTTTTTAAGCATTGTGAATTTAAAATATCTGTGTAATTTACATTTATCTGATTAGCGTTCTTTCAGTTCCTTAAGCCTGGGTCTTGGTATCTGTCACAAATACAAAAATTGGGGTCATCATTCCTCTAAGTATTTCTCTTGCCCAGATCTTTCATTCTCATTCTCTTCTTCCTGGGATCAGACTTACATCTTAAACGGGGCATATATTAGTGCAGTGATGTACTGACTCTGTTCACAGCTTTTGAATGCTATTTTTAAAATTTTTAGTTTTTTCTTTTACTTTGCTGCATATTTTTCCCCCTTTCTTTTTCAGTTTGGGTGATTTTTATTGAGCTACTGTCAAATTATCCTGAAGTTCGGGGACCTTTCCTCGGATGCTCCGGGCCTCATGATGAACCTGTGTAGACAGTTTTCATTTCGGTTACTGTATTTATAATTTCAAATGATTTAAATGATTCAGATTTCTATAAGAAAGCATGTGTGGTTGATTCTTAACTTATCGTTTCCCTGTGTCTTCTGAAACACACATCAGAGGGCTCACACATTAATTACAGGTGCTCCGCATTTTCTGTCTGGGAATTTTACCGTCTGTGCCAGTGGTGGGGAACCTGTGACACAGGTGCCACTGTGGGCTGTTTCTTATCACAGAAACAAACCGCAAAACCTTTCACTGTCATTGACTTGTGCCATCATATCTGGGTCTGCTTCTCATGACTATTTTTCACTCCGGGATGTGATTCTTTGCCTCTTTTGTAAAGCCTTGCAGTTTTGTTGCTGAAAGTCAGGCATCTGGGATAGGAAAGCCTGGCGTGGTGCAGTGTGTACACCTTGGAACGGTGTCCCTCTCCGTCCATCCATCCGTCCGTCCGTCTGTCCGTCAGATCTGCGGTGAAGGGGCTGCAGTGAAGGTGAGGCAGGGCTCGGAGGGTTTTAGGTCTGTAGTTGCTACGGCGACCTTCAGCACCTCCTCGGCCAGGTCGGTTTCCTAGGACTTTTCCCTGCTGGTGTTCCTCCGTCATCTCCAGAGCTTATTCCTTGGAAAGGGGAGGGCTCCTTTCTAAGCCCTTGTTCCTCTGCTGTTGCTGCAGCCCAAGGTCACTGGTGACCTGAGGCTTGTTAGGTTGCTGGTAGAGGTGGAGCAAGGCATGCGCTCCTTTGCACAGTAAACCTTGGTGCTGTATATCTGGGTCCTAGGCTGTGAGGGCCTCGGGGCTCCACTTCCTGTGCCTCTGACTTTGCACGCCGTCTTGCCCTTCTTTGAGAGGTAGGGTCTGCTGCTTTCCCTTCCCCAGGCTGCAGTGAGTTGTGACTAGTATGCACTTTGCACTACCCCTGTGATTTAAGGCTTTGCTGCATGATGGGGGCAGGGAAGTGTTGGGGTGTACGGGGAGGGTCCCACCTCCCTCTTGTGGTGGCTGAGCTGCATAAGGAACCCTTTCTAAAGAGGATCTTTAGTCTTTTCTGTGACTGTTCTTGCTGCATGGAGAAAATCTCTAAAGAAGGCTGTTGAACCCTTTTATGTTCTCATCTGCTAAAAGTGTCACCCTTCCCGCAGAGTGGACTTGGCCTCTGCCAGTTTACAGCCCCTCGCTGAGTCCCGCCTGCAGTTCAGCTGCAAACCCGGGCGAAGTCTCAGCCCTTCCTGGAGGTACCTGTCCTTTCTCAGACTTTACACGAGTTGGTTGCCTTGTACTTTCAGCTTTCAGTGGTTTTAAGAAAACTTGTGAATTTTTTTGGTTCTGCCACATTATATGGGTGAAAATGACTCTTTCCAGCTCTCTATATTCTTGGGTGAAAAGTAAATTTGATATTAATAAAGTATCATTGTAGGAACGATCAGGATTTCATAACTTCTTGTAAATTAACAACCTACGGTTTTATGGGACCTAAAAAAGGAAGAAATCCACAAGTAGATGAAGACGTGTTATCTTTTATTCCTAAAATGCTTGCCAGGGGCTCACTGTCACACTCCGAGCACTGCAGCTGAAGGTGGGCTGCAGTGCCAAAGCCTTGGAATAGACGGAATCATCTCCAAGCAGTGAGGGCTGGTTTTCTCGACTCATGTGGTGCACAAAATTATCATTCAGGCATCATGTCATGGCTGAGCTAGCAGCACTTTTTCTTTCTTAGTGACTCATAAAATAATAGTATGCCTTCGCAATAATCACACATTCCGTCCCGTTAGCAGCGGGGTGGCGCTTTGTGCAGATAAATGGTTGGTGACTTTCAGCTTAGGCGTTGAGATGGATGTGCCGAGAAAATGGAATAAGCATACTCATGGGAGGCTGCGGGAGTAGCTTTTCCTATTTGCGAGCGTCTTACAGTCAGTAAAGCAAATACTCAGGAGTCAATAGCTCTCCATTGGATAGTGCGCTTGGTCCTCCAGCAGCGGGGAGAGTGGACAAAAAGCCAAGAGGTGTTACTGGAATTTGAGAGGTGCAGCGTGGAACATGGGCGATTTAGGGAGAAAGGAGGGAAAAGTCCGACAGACGAAACGGACTGGGGATGGACATATGCACTGGTTTGTCGGGCCAGCTTTTCAGTGCTCTCTGAGCCAGTCTTTTCTTCACATATTGGTCTAAAAACTGTAAAGTATCAATTTATGTGAATGAACTTCTGATGTGTTTTCCAAGGAGATCAAAAGCCTTTGATGGTATCACCGGTTATGCGGGAAGAAATTTCATCTGTAGTCTAACCCTGTTCATTCTGATTTTCAAGGGGCTGCGAAAGTCTGTGGAACTCTCTGCTGGCATTTTGGAGTGAACTGGTTCCTCATTAAGAAAAATGTTTATTTACAAAGAGCCTTCACCATTTCTCAAATCATTACAGTTCTTACTGTGTTAGTTTTTGTTTGAACACCCCTCTCTCAAAACTTTAATAATTTTCAAGGCAAAAAGGAAGCAAAAGTATGAGTTGTGTAAAACCAAGACTCTGGTCTTCAAGAACCACTTGATATATTTAACTTACTTGAGAATGTTTTCTTTAATCATCGATTCTTAATAAAATGTAAGATGCGTCCATGTTGCATGTTAGAGAATAAAAGACCGGACTAATATTTTATTTCCTTTAGTTAGTTTCATCATTTATAAAAATTCCAAGTGAAGAGAGATGCCACATGCTAGTGTATTTTTTGTAGTGTATTTCTTTGGTAGTGTTTTAAATAACAGGGAGTACCAAAAACCTGATCATTATGTAGGGATTTAACCTCAGCTAGCTATTTTATAACCAATGCTTTATTCCAACTCTATAATTAACATCTAAAATTAACATTTTTCAACATGACTTTAAACATTAGAGAATCTAAGTAGATATAAATACTTAAAGTACTATTGCTTTGCACTTTTTAGGCCTTTCAAATAGAGCTAAAGGCAAAATCTATCTCCACGTGAAATATGGCACAGTACATGATTTGGAGCTGTTTTATACTTTTAAATGTTTTTTATGTAATTGGGTATAACTATTTCCATATGCTGATGGAGAGTAAAAGGAGGTGGCCGTGGAGATACGGAAATGTTCTCTCCCGCTTTGTAGCACTGGCCACGTGAGAGCTGGCCCCTTCTTAGTGCTCGTCTCCTGTAAACAGAAGTGATCCACTTTACTTGGTACTAACCTGGAGTTGCTGTTTAATGCACCATAAACAAATCTTATGAATTTTTTATGTGATTAAAATGGTCATAACTATCCAATGTTTCTTGCTGATTGAATCTGCCACTTCTGTTTACTAGGAAAATAAATAACACATGTTTGTTCTTTTTCTAAAAGGCTCCTATTTATTCTGTGGTCATTTCCCACTTACAGTATTTCCAGCTTAATTTCGTAAAACAGTTTTTATATGACTTGAAAAAAATCCCTTCTTGTACATTGTTTTCAAATATTTTGCCTTTGAGCTCTGGACTTTCATTTGAAAAAACATCCAATCAACCATCTTTTCTTCCTTTCTTTTTTCTTTTCTTTTTTTTTTTTTTAATTTGAGGCTGGTATTAGAGTTGGAATTTAAAAAGTGAAACAGCTGTATGCCTGGCATATGCATTCAAAACGGGCATGATTCAGCTGTTTGAAATTTTTTTCTCCACTCTATTAGCAATTCTTTTGCTTAATTTATAGTTGTCAAACAAAGAAAAGCAAGGTTTACAGGGCATTTGTCTGTCAGTGGGCTCATTAAGATGAACAAGCACACAGAGAAAGCTGTCTAATAAGAGAACTCTCATTGTTATCATTTCTTAAGTCAGAAACGCCATCCGTGATGCTATTTATGCCTCTCCTGCTCTGATTTAAAGCTGTGTAGGGTTCGGTGAGCATGGCTAAATCATTCAGGAGGTAAATTTGCAGCGTGTCTCACATGCTCCATGTCACGTGTTTCATAGGTGTTTAGGTCGAGGGTCGGGGCTTGTTCTGTGCTGCCACCTTTGCTGAAACGCAAAGCCCCATGGACACATAGCTCAGGGTGAGCTCCCTCCCCTCCTAGGAGGCCCTGATCCTCTTGCCAAGCTGACTTCGACCCCAGAGTCTGCTGCTATCCCGGGCTTCGCCTTATTAACACTCCTTTGTGAGTTTGTTTCACTTCCCTCCATTTCTACCGCGTGAACTTCTGTGCTTTTCCTTCCTCTTGCGTTCTTATAGGTTCCATCTCTCTGGGCGGCAGTTTTGTAATCTAGAGCAAGATTTAAGGTAGGGAGTTTTCCCTTGAGGAGTGCCAGGGGCTAGGACAGTGTTTCTGCCTCTTAGAAGCGTGGAAACCAAAGTCAACTCAGGGTCCACGTCACTCACTCACTCTGAAACTGGTGACCAGAAGAAAATTCCAGTATGAGCCAAGAACCTTCTGGATAATCTTGCCTCCTTGGACAGGTCCTAACCATGTGTTAAATTAGGCTTGCTATAAACAAATGAGGTTACTTATTGTCCAAAGTGAGGGCATCCTTACATAATTTTCTGACTTGGCTCTTGAATTTCCAGCTGAGTGTATTGATTTTTGCTGACCAAATGGACTCAGACAAAGAACTGTGGAGAGGGTGCTAGTTATTAGTGCTAGTTTTGATGGTGTTAGGCATCTGGATAAGCACTTTATCTGTGTTAGCTTGTTTGGTGTAGTGACCCTAGGAGATAGTTTCACTTCTGTTTACACACAAAGTATCTCAGGCTCCGTCACGTGAATCAGTGATTGGTGGTGTTAGAGTTCAAATCCAGGTTTATTTTACTTAAAAAATACATACTCTTTATCACATCAAGCTGAATTCATTCTAAATTTAGTTGTAAATCTCTCATTTTTGGCAATGTTAACTTGGGTCAGATAAATTTGCGTGAAGGCGGGGCTGAGTTAGCCTCAGCTGGAATCGGGGTTGGACGTGGTAGTTCTGCTCTGTCATCATTGCAATCTGCAGCACCTCCTTTTGCACTCCCTGGCGGGCAAAGGAGGGCCGCATGAGCCCAAGTTATTTAATAACTAGCAAGAGGCACATGTGGAGATTCTGTGTAGTTCACATACACACTGACATAGGCACACAAAGGGACTCCACATGTTTTAATCTTTCGGAGTGTGTGCTGAATGGTTTGTGGGAGAAACCAAGACAACTTTACAAGTGGATTTAAGGTGGCTGGAGAGAGGCGTGTCTTTTCTGAAAGAGTAAGGGAGAGCATTCAGGGCCAAGGCAGCAAGATAGCATGGCCTGGAGAGCCCTGGCGGAGTGCCTCGTTACTGACCTTTCCTGGAGGGTGACATGGTCTAGGCTGCAACGGTTGGAAGTCACTAGCTCATGTAAGCCAACTTGGTCACATACGACTATTCGGGTTTTGTGTTCAGTTTATGCGGCTGACAGTTGTGGCAAGGGTTGATAGCTCTCTACAAACGCGGGTCACCAGCATTTCCTTCTGTCTCCCAGTCCATCCTTCCGCACCCTTCTAACGTCCCTGACCCTTTCAGAGCCATTAGTTCAGGAGATTCCAGCAGTTCTCCCTCCAAAGGCGCTGCTCTGAGAAGCCCCCTCCTTTTCTCACCAATTTTAACTCCTCTTATTTCTCCCTGCCTATAGTTTCCATGTTGTCTACCGATTCAAATAGCAGATAAATTAGATTGAGAGTAAGTGGCAACGTGGCTTCTGTGAAGAAGAGGATGCACCTAAAAAAAGCAGTAAATGTTTTTGAAATTTGGGGCTGATTAAGGTAAAAGTCCTTGTGACAATAGAGATAAAGAGATTAGAAAGCTTGAAAGATTGATTCTTTAGGTTTGAAATATCTACGGATATTTCCACTGAGAACTGAAAGGTGAGGTCCCAAGTGGCAGGACCTTGAGCAGCTAAGGACATTTACCACAATAATTCCTTCTTTCTAAGGTGCACTGGCCAGGTGTGTGCATCTAGAACTGCCCAGATGAGGCTGGGGCATCACTGCCTGAAGTGCTTGGCCGTGACTGTGGACGGCTGACACTTCAGAGCTGGCGAGACGCAGCTGAGTTCCAGGACATGGGTACCATGGAAACCTGTCGCTGAAACTCAGCAGTGAGAGCCTGAGTGTGCACATGAAAAAGGCCAACTATCGCATTTCTCAATCTACAGATATCTGCTGGTCATCTGTGTGCTATAAATTAAAAATGAGAGGTAAGACTATAAAACAAATGGTCTCTTTTAATCATCTCTCTCAAAATACAAGTTCTTCCCCATTGAGCTAATGAGAGTGATTACACAAATAAAACTAAGCTTTTCAGGCATTAGTGAACAACTAAAATGTGCTGAATATACTAGACTTCTTTCCTTGAACTATTACATCCTATTTAACCCTAAAGATGTCCTTGAAATAATGGCATTATTTTAATTTCTATAGAAGGAAGTCAAGTAACTTCTCCAAAGTAAGATAATCTTGCATTTGTCAAGTTTCAAAGAAAAAGTAACTCCAGACTGGGATGGTCAGAGAGGTGTGTTTCATCCTGGGCAGTGAAGAATGAGCTAAACAGAAGAGTGGTGTGGGTGCCAGAGGTCAGGAGATGGAAGGAATGAACCCTGAGAGCCATGATCACATGAGCCCATTCAGAAGAGCGCTTATGTGAACAAGCAGATGGAAATATATATTTAGAAAGAGAAGTGTGGTCTAAATTACAATGTTTCTGTGCAGATTTATACACCTCCATCTTACCTATATCATTTCCCAATTCCATTAGGAGGAAGGTGATTCCAGTTTCATGTAAGATATTTTATACTTATTTTCCTGATGAAAGATCAAAGATGAAAAAAGATTTTAGTTTCACATTCTCTAGCTTGCAGTGGTTTGGTTTTTATAAAAATATGCCCAAGCTACACTTTTTGGATCTACTTCGTAATTTGTGCCTAATATAGTCTACACCTCAGATATGTATGCATATAAAGCCAATTCCAAGCGACTTAGAAGTAACACAGGAAATTCAGGTTAACATTTGTCACAGTTTCCAATGGAAACAGCCTCTTCTATTTAACTTGTGATGAAATGAAAATGCTACACCTCATTCTCTCCCCCTCCATGTAATGCCTTCTTCCCCGTGAGCCAAAAATCGCACAAACTTGGACATTGCAAAGAATACTCTCTTTCTGGCCTTTATTGTGAGACACTGAAGGCTGTTTTCTGTAAAGGACTTAAAAAATATGCATTGAAGAGATGATGAATGTTGCTCAGTGGCAAATCTTTGTGTAAAAATGTGTTAAATTTTAGTCATTTTCTGTGGGATTGTAGCATCAGCAACTGGCATGAGATGAATCAGACCGATGATTCCAGTTCTTTGCAAAGCAGACAGCATGCTATAACGGCACCGAGAAAATCTCCCTTGGCAACTTTTGTAGCCATGAAGTGAAGAGAGGTGTTAGATATTACTATACTTGGAAAGAGCAGGAGTCCTCATTTCAACTATTGGAATCATCTGAAGCCATCTTTTGCCATTTCCTTCAGCACCGATCATGTGAATATCGTCAGCCTTTGATCCCTGGGAGGCCGGAGAGCTGTCCCTGGGTTTTTGGTGGGGTCCTGCAGCCCTTTGTAAATCTAAGAACCTTTTCTGTAAAGGGCTGTGTCAGATACATGTCCAGATAGACTTTTTTCTTTGCACACATTCAACCTTGCCAAGTGTCATTTTAAGATTTGAGTGTTTCAGGGATTTTTTCTTTTCTACAACTGTCATCATCTTTCCTGGAAGGTCACCTTCTGTGAAAGTTGAATAGATGCAATTCCTCTAAGAAAAATGTTAAGGTGGGTTATGGCTTTGTAATCTTAAAGGAGACATGCATGCTACAAAAATCACGGAGAGCAATTTCCTGCCCGGAAGAAGTTGTGAAGGGTCTCAGACTATGTTCACCTAGGAGCTGCTGGATTCACTGGCCACCAGGACCTTTGCGTCCATTCATGAAGTGAACTGCAGATATTCAAAATATGAATTCGGGTGCAGAAGCGTTAACTTAGCTCTTTTAGAGTAGAGAAGGAGGAGACTAATTCCAAGCGACTTCTCATAATTGTCTCCTGTCTGAGAACAGGAAACTCTTGACTACCATAGAACTGGAAAATCTGTTTCCAGCCGCAGTTTGCCTTCCCCAGCCAGCTACCCTTTTTCCAGCTCTCGCCACGCCAAATCCTAGGAACCAAGGTACAGAAACCATGTGGCTTAGACTGCGGGGAAGTGGCTGCTCTGTCACACACCCTGGGACACCGGTTAAGGTGTGAATGGTACTCCGGAAAGCTGTCTTCTCAATACCAGGCCAAGGCAGCGACCACTGCTGCCAACAACAGGTGGCCCGGCCGGAGCCCCGTGAAGGCCCTGAGAGCAGCAGAGGCCGCCCTGAGACACTGAACCGCCAGTGGGGAGGGGTCAGACACCCTGACCCCTCACGGAGGAGCCGGGGCGGAACTTGGGAGAAGACCTTCGACCGGTCACTGCACTTCTAGGTAAGGAGCATTCGTCATCTTTTGAAGTGAATTTAACAAAAACTCTTACAAATCCAAGTTGAAAATGTATTAAATGTATTAAAATGAGTTAGGTATACATTTTTCCTCTTAAGTATAATCAGTCCACGTTGCTGAATGGCACGGTTGCCTCCCGGTGTGGAGCTGAGAGCGGCCTAACGCGTCTCAACTCCCGTCTCCGCCCCTCTCTAACTCCACTTCCTTTTGGAGAAAGATCTGTCTCCCTACTTCCTGTTAGCTGTTTTTTATTTTTCTCTTTTTTTATAATTTTTTTCTCATATAAAAGAAACCATGCACAATAAGATTGTGTGTTTGGCTCATTTCACTTAACATTGTTTTTAAAGACCGGATCTAAAATTATTTCATTTGAAGTTCAGTGTGCAATGTAAAAAATATTATTATATGAAAGCAACATACACAAACTTATCAGGATCAGAAATCTATAGAGCTCACAGATGCCAGCCCGGTGCCTGTATCAGAAACTTCCCGGCTGTTCTGTTTCCCTCTCTCCTAGGAATACAACTGGACGTCTCCGGCTCCCCGGGCGGGGATACAGGTCTGGGCAGGGTAGGGAGACTCCGCTGGCAGGCGGGGCCCCCAGTCCCTCACACAGCATCTTCCGCCTCTTCTCTCCATCCTGATTGGGGGTGAGGCTTCGGCAAGGGGCGTGAGACTCAGAACCTAAATGCCAGCAGCACTAAGGCAGGGGAAGCAGTCCCTGGATCGGTGCATGAGTGGCTGCACCCCCAAACACTTACACTGATCTGTTATGTGAGAAACAGGTTGTGTGGTCTTCAGTAGCTGAGATCTGGGACTTCTTGTACTGAGCCTACTTCCACACACAGAGCGCGAGAGGAGAGATTAACTGTACACAGCGCCTTTCGGTCTCCCCACAGCCTAGGCCTTAGACATATGTATTATAATAAATACACAAAGCACTTGACTTAGAAAAGCACCTTTTGAATGTGAGAGAAGGTTTGGTAATTATTAACCTGAAGCACCCTCTTGTAGCTAAAATATCAGCGTCACAGCATGCGTGCTCATCAGTGGCCGGAATGTATTACAAGCCATCAGTGTGGAGCGGGAGAAGGGCTCTCTGAGTGATAGCTCCTGTGGTTACAGAGATGAGAACAATACAAGCAAAGCCTGTGGAAGGCAGAGTGGACACTTGGAACAGTCGCTGGAAAGGAGTCCAGCCTCCGCTGTCCCGGGAACCCTGTGACCTGGAAATACAGCCACCCAGTGCCTCTCCAGGAGCAGCGAAGCATGCATACACACACGGGCACACACACGTGTTTACACTGCCGACTTCATGGCTCCAACATAACTGAATGGATTCCTCTTTCAAATGTTTCTGAAATCCTGTGCTATGGTAATTTGCAATTTGACTCTCCATAAACTACAAATACAATGTGGGGTTTCCCAAATGTGTTTTACCCAGGAAACTTTGTTCTTTGCACCCCAAGAGCCTAGTGTGCTGCAGAGTGCTGCTGGAGCCCCGGGAGGAGGGTGTATGGAAGATGTGGGTGTGCGCTTCCCCGTGCAGGTGAGAGCAGAGCTCCCGGGAAAGGAAAAGTGTCTGCCTTTGGGGGGGGGGGTGGAAACTTCCACCGCTTTCCCCTGCTCAGAAGAAATCACTTCATTCCAGGCACGCTTTGTTCCCAGCTCTCTAGAGCTGAGAGAGATGCTATCAAGATACACAAGTTCAAATTGTGCTAAAGAAATGAAAGGTTCTTTTGTAAATTCCATAAGCAATGGTTACTTAATACTTCAAAGAAGAACCAAGAACCTCTTACACCTCTTAATTTTAATAGCCTTATATTTCCCACATCTCTCTCTCTCTCTCTCACACACACACACACACACACACACACACACAAAAGATGAGAATTTTATTTTTACAGTAAAGGGCGACTGTAGTGTACTTGAAGATTTTGGGTCTAAAGAAGGAACTCTAATGACTAGTTAGGAAGGGAACAAAATGCTGGTATTCTTTTGACTCGAAGTATAAAGGTTTTGGTGACGGATCTCAAACCATATGCTATTTGTAACCAAAATTATGGGAAGTGACATTAAAACATTTTTTGACTGACAGTGTAATTCTAAGTCTCCACCCTCTTGGCCGCATGTCTTCCGCTGGGTAGAATCATTGAAGCTATTAATCTGGTATGCATTTTCCTCACATATAAGATTACTCCAAATCAGAATTTTCTTGTTCTTTGGTCAGGAAACTGGGTCATCAATATTAGGGCCTGGTCAGATACAATTTAACTAGAGAAAACACAGGATTGTAAACATTATTTTGTCTTTCCTTTGTGAAAACGCCGAGAACTTTCTGTTTAATGCACTTTCCTCGGTGCATTTCTCTCTGGCTGGAGAGTATATATATTTGAATAAAGATGAACATTCATGGAGGCGTTTGAAACCACACACTGTAATTTGGGCAGCGGGCTAAACAGAGTGTGTTGGAGAAAGAAAGCTTGCCTGGGGCTGCAGACCTTGCATCTCATCACAGCGAGAGACTAAACAGTGCAACTGCTCCTCTGTGAAGGCTTGGGACGAAGAAAGTGTGAGCAATAAACAGAGAACGAGCACAGCCAGGTCTGTTTCTTGGACTCTATTGATGACAGGCCAGCAACACAGGCATTTCAAAATGACATGTTTGTGGATGCCGCAGACCCGAGGTGGAGGTCAAATGTTTATGGGCTAGGAGTCCCCTTTCTTTCGTGCTGGCTCTTGGCGCTCCATGCATCGGGCTCTCTGCTTCTGGACGAGCAAGCGCTGCTGACTTAGCCTCTTGGTTAACATGGCAGAAACGTACGTATGAATAGCGTGGGTGGTTTGTCCACAAGCAATTCATAGTGTTTTCCATTAGTGGTTTTATTCACAGATACGCTTCTCAGAAGGGTGGTAAACAAGTGGTGCTTTTATAAAGAGAGAGCCTTCTTGAAAAGGTACCAAAATCCTGCCAAATATTGCGACTCTACTGGACAAGAATGGCTGGATACAGTATGAAGTCATGAGAAATCATTGGAAACCATTATGTTCTCATAACTCTTCATTAGCCAAATATTACTTTGGTTGTTGGAAATCAGATTTACATCTTATGTGCTGCTTCAATTATACTAGATGCAATTTTCCAGAAAATGCACCACATCGAACATTTAGAATTTTATGTACTCTTAAAAAGTAAAGAACAATATCCTGGTCTATTCTGATCCATAAGTTGGTGCTATCTCCCCTGAAAATAAGTCTATCTGTATTTCTCAGTAGAAAGAGAACTTTTGTCTTTCTAAAGTGGAATGTTGCAAAAATAGCTAAGGAGATATTAATAGGCTTGGAAAACATTTTTCCTCAAAGCTAGCAATCACACTCCTGAAAAAAAGATTATGATATAATTCTATAGAAATCCTAAAGACCAGAAGATATGCAAAAGTAAAGACAGAAATTTAAGAAAGCATTTTATCATACAAGTGAGTGATTTATGTATACTTCCAATAATAAACCAAAAAAAAAAAAGTGACAACGTGATCACCACTGAGGTCAAAGTGCAGAGTCCTCAGTGTCTCAGAGTTACCTCCCAGGCCCCCTGGGCTTTCTCTAGGTAACCACTCTGGATTTTGGGTTCCAGGTGCGAACCCATCTTCACAGCGAGGGGAACGGCTGTCACATTAGCCGGCCCTTTCTCTTTGAGCCCCTCATTCCCTGCTGAATGCCTGAGTTTCTTTCTACCAGCACATGCAGCTTTGACTCATTCACTCCTAGTAAGCTTTTACATTTACAGGAAAGTTACACACAGTGAGGTGCCCGCTTACCCAAGACCCAGTCTCCTCTGTTACTGTCGTCTTGTGTTAGGGTGGTACATTTGTCACAGTTAAGGGACCAGGGTTGATGCCGGACCCTAATCAAATCCTATGCATCTTTCCGATCTCTTTGGTTTCATGTGCTGCCTCTTTTCTGTCCCAGGATCGCACCTTGTCTCTTCAGGCTCCTCTGATCTGTGACAATTTCTTGGACTCTCCTGGATGTGATGGCTTAATGCTTTGCAGTGTGGACGTTCTATAGAATCTCTAATGTTTTCCTCACAGTCGGACAAGGGCTTTGAAAGAAAGATCACAGGAGCCCCATTCTCCTCATGCCCTGCCGAGAGCACTCACCGTCTGACTCCCCACCGCCAGTGTCGATTTTGAGGTGCTGCTTATTGGGTTTTTCTGCTGGGAAATTATTCTTCCTCCACCTCTTTTCTGAACAGTACTCTCCGCAGGGAGGGAAGTCACGATGTGCAGCCAGCATTTAAGAATTTAGGGCTTGTGTTTCCCCTTCTTGAGGGCAAAGTATCTTTATACAAGCTTTGAAATTTGTCTGGCTGAGATTTGTCCATTCTCCATGTCTTGACTATTCAGTGACTAATGTGTGACAATAGGGACCCAGGGACAGTCGCTTTATATTTTGGAATTGAAAGAAACTTTATTAATTTTGTTCCTGAAATTATCCTATTTTGGGATATATTTTAGTTGTCTTCTATGCTCTTGACATATCTAACCAGTGTCTGTGTGTCTGTGCAAGGATTTTTTCTTTTTTTGCTAAATTGGTGCCATTATCATCTTGAATTTTTTTGTTTTTGCCAAACTCCCAAGCTCAGCCATTTCTCCAGGGAGTCCTGGTGAATTTTACTGGGCATAGCATCATAAACCAGGGTGCCTGGTCAGGTATGCCCACAGTCATACTGTTGTTTCTTCTGTGTCCAGTCAACCAATGCAGCAATATTGTCAAAATGGCCACATTACCAAAAATGACATACAAATTTAATGCAATCCCAATCAAATTCTACCAACTTTTTGCACCAAATGAGATAAAAATAATTCCAAAATTTACATGGAATGAGAATAGACCTAGAATAGCTGAGGGGGTTCTGAGCAACATGAGCAGGACTGAGGAACCACAATCCCAGACTTCAAGTTATGTTACAAAGCAACAGTAGTTAAAACAGCATGGTGCTGGCACCAAAGCAAACATGTTGAACAATGGGTTATGGACACAGTAAGGATGCTAAGCACCTCTGCCCAATAACAAAGCAGGATGAAAGACAGCCGCTTTAACAACTGGCACTGAGAAAACTGGTTGTCCATATGCAGAAAAATGAATCTACATCCATCTCTGAGTTACTCTGATTCTCTAATATTTTTTAAAGAATTTGTACTCATTAAAGCTGTAAAATTCCATGGCTCTTGGCACATGTGTAGTGTCATCAGTATGTCACACATGTAGCCCCACAACCTGCAGAGTCCCTGTGCTTTCCATCTACCACCTCCTCCAGCCTAGAGGCCAAGGGTCTGCTTAGCAGCTCTGTCAGTTTGGTTTCCTGCCTGTGGTGTAAAGGGAATCACAGGTATGTGGACTGTCACGGCTTGTTTCACGTAGCAGCCCCAGACCCACCCGGGCCTACTGCAGTGCTCTTTCCCATTGCAGAGTAGCATTATGTTGGGTGGACCCACCACAGTTTGTTTATCCGAGGTTGATTTTTAATCTTAAGTTAAAACACTTTTCAATTTTCAATTTGTAATTGATTTTTTAACCTTTATGTAATGTCTTCTTTGAGCCCAATGTTGTGTTACTACATGGTACATGGCGGAAGAGGAACAACCCCTCTTTAGATGCATGTAATCTTACTAGAAAAAGAGAGTATCATAACAAAGTTAAAATGATATGAGGCAGTAGGTGAGAGGTGGTCAGGTGAGGCACATTCGATGAATTCTAACCGTGCAGCTACAAAGAACAGCAGACCATGAACTGCTATGCGTCGGGAAAGCTTAATAAAGAGAACCTCAAATGCAAAGAAATGGAAGCAAACTGAGACACAGCTATGCATTCAGTAGGATGATTAAAAAGTAATGACATCGAACATGGGCAAAGATTTGGAGCAACTGGAAATCCTGCATTTAGCAAGAATATAAAACAGCTTGAGAAATGCACCTGGCAATTTCTTATAAAACCAAACATATCTTGAGCTAGCAGAGCGGATCTAATATATTTGTCAAAGAGAAGTGAAAAACAAATAAATGCAATCAGACACCTGTACAAAGTTCACAATGCTTTATCCATAATATCTCCAATTGGTAAACTGGTCATTATCCATTGCTGGATATCCATTTTATATTTATGCAATGGATTATTATTTAATACCAAAAAGTAAGAGCTGTTGCTATATGTAACAACTATATAGCTAAGTCTCAAAAAATTCCAAGTTCTTACAAAAAAATAGTACATGCTATTTATTTCCCTTATATGAAATTCTCACATAGGTAAAACTAATACAGTGCTTAGCAAAAATACTACAATGACGGCTGCTTTAGGCATAGGGTAAGAGAGCCTCAGTGAGGACGTGCGGGGATGCCCTGAGGTGACAGAGATTCTGTGTCTTCATGTGGAGACAGCCACACAAAATATGCGTGTGTCAGGATCTGTCAGGTGGTACATTTCAGACTTGTATATTTTATTCTATATAAATTTAACATCAAAAGAAAAAATACTATAAATATCACCACACTTACTGGTATGTGCACAGACATATTTGTAGGGAAGCACCCTTCAAGAAACACAAAAGTAATCGGACGGAAGCGTGGATGGATGGATAGAATGGGATAAGTTGAGTGCTGCAAATGTTTATTTCCGAACCCAGTGGTGGCCACGTGGGTATTCACCATCAGATGTTTTTCAGATTTTATCTATGTTTGCGAATATTTGGAACCTAACCCATTCTTTATGACGCCTGCTAATTCTGCCTCCGTTCCCCGAGCCGTTTCCTGATCGCCTCCCGCCCAGGACGCTGTGCTGCGCTCCTCGCCGCCTCTGCTCTCCCCTCTGGCCCGCAGCGCCGCCTTGTAGTGTGGCCAGGACTCCTTGCAAACGTGAGATCTTGCTTCTCCAACTGCTGCCTGGCTTCCGCCTCTGCCGACTCCAAGCCTTGGTCTCCCGTGACGTCCCCCGATGACTGTCCTCTAACCACGACATCCACCTATGCTACTTGAAGAACCTGGGAAAATCCTTATGTTGAGGTTGTTCTCTCTGCCTTTCCGTCCTTTGCTTCATAAATTCAGCATGAGGATCAGTCTGAGCCCTCTGTTAATCATGCAGCCTGCGCCCGGTCCTGGCATTTCCAATTCCCTTCACTCTGGCTTTTTATTTTGTTCATGGCTCACCTCACTTTGTGATGTGTTGTATAATTATTCATCATTGTTATTCTTCTTCCTTTGGTAGAGTATAAACTTTATTTATGGTGGGGTATCTGGTAGTAGACTTTAAATGATTTTTACTTAAAAACATATTAATGAAAAATTTAAAAGATCAAAGATGATGTATCCAACTGGTGGATTTCTTGCCTACCATGTGCAGTTGCTTGGGTCAGACCTTCAGTATTGCAAAACAAAAACAAACGATATTAATGCACAAGGTTGGACTTGAAAGATGGGAAACCTTTATGTATTTGGGAGGGGAGAGAGGGAAACTATTGTTTAAAGAAGCAATACATGTGTATTGTAGGAGATAATATTGAAAATAATATTGAAAATGTCAGAAACAACAAACCTCATAAGCCAATAGAGCCATCATAATTTTAATGGTATTTACTTTTCAGAAATATCTATATCTACTACACACGCAAGTAGTAGATAGCCGTATATGTATTTTCCAGACCTGTTCCTATATGAATAGAAAGCCAAATTATTAATAGATAGAAGCCCTATTAATAGCAATTACCTTACAACTTGCTATCTTGCTTAATGCTGCACATTTCATTTAGTTAGCACATTTTACTCAGTGACACACTGCAGAAGGAGCATTTTAGTGACTATACAACTTCATCCCCTTTCGGTCCTTTACTTCCTGTGCTGCATTTCTGAAGACAGCGTTTTGAGGAGCACCTCCATAGCTTGACCTTTGTACTTATCTTTGATATTTTCCTTAGGATAAATTTCAGGAAGTGGAGCTGCATTGTATGAAGGGTCATATTGTAATACTCTTAATAATCACTATCAAAACTGTTCCCTAGGAGGCCTGTAAGATGTCCTTCCTGCAGTGTAGGATGTCCGCATCTCAGAGAAAGAGCGTAGTGTCTGGATGAGGGAAAAGCAGAGAGAGGGTCTGTCTGCCACAGTGAACTGTGCTTGTGAAGCTGTGGGCAGCCCAGGGCCTGCCCAGCTCCTGGCACCCAGGTCTTTTCCTTAGCGGGCAGGGCGGTGGGGCTTCCATAGCCTGCTGGGGCTGCCAAACAAGACCCCAGAGCTTGGGGCTCCCTCAGCAGAACTGTTTTCTCACAGCTCAGTAGGCTCCAAGCCCATGGTCATCACAGTGTCAGCAGGCTTGGTTCCCCAGGGCTCCTTGGTTTGTAGCAGCTGTAGTTCTTAGGACTCACTGGCTGCACTCCAGGTGAGGGCTTCTCATAGGGACACTAACGCGCAGGTGAGAGTCCCTGCTGGGCTCCTGTTCACTTAGTCACCTTTTTGAAGGCCCACAACTATTCAGCCCCTAGCAGAGAATCAGGAAGAAAGGAGGCAGAGGACTTCAAAAAGCTTTTCTTCAGCCTCAAAGAGTCAAGCTGCTTCAGAAGCAGAGAGTTCTGACCCTCCGTGCTTCCCTGTGGCGGGATCTGGGTGCCGGCCGAGTCTCTGGCTGTTCTCCACCAGCCTTCAGTCACAGCTCTGGTCCTCGGTCCTTACCAGGCAGCAGGAATAAGAACAGTTTCAGAGAAGCTCGTCTGAAACAAAGTCCCTCAAAAACAAGTGCTAGTGAGAGCAGTGTCCTGCCTCTAGGGGACGCGGGCAGCGACTTCAGGAGGCTGCTGCTCAGTGTGAGGCTGCCCTCGCCTCCGCAGGGGATTCGCACTGCATGTTCCCGGTGCTGGCGGCAGAGGCGGCGATGGCCGTGTTGCTGCATCTCTTCTCCTCTTCCTCCTCCTCCATCATTGTCTCAGAGTTTTCTAACCAGGAGGCATCTATTTTGAACATCTTGGGAGGAAAAAACCCTGGTTCCGTCAGGAGGCAAAGCCATTTGCTTAGGAGCTCACGCAGCCGGGGACTTACGGCATTTATGCGACGTTTGCAGATTTTCTTTTGCTCCTTTGCCTCCTGTCTTGGGCCAGTTATGCAGGCACCACAGTAACTCACAATTTAACTGGTTAAATACTAACCGAAGCCTCAGATAATACATCTCAAAAGACCTCATCTTCAAGAAGGAAGGAAGATGTATCTTTACAGTGGTTCTCCTTGATTGGTCAAGGGGTGTTCCCTGGATTTCCATGTCACAGTGGAAAGGCTCCCATGGATGTCCCAGTGATCAATTGCTCCTGGATGTGTATCGGCTGGCTTTCCTATTGCTGGTACAGAACACCCAGCAACTGCAAATTAAAGGAGCAGAGGTTAACCAGGCTCGTGGCTGCAGAGGATTCAGTCGGTGATGGGCTGGCTCTGAAGCAAGGACGTCATGGCAGAAGGGCCTGGCAGAGCAAAGGTGCTGGGTCCACAGTGGCTGACTAGAATAGCGGGAGAAGTGGTCCAGAGAGGACAGGGTCAGGGACTTTATACTGTCCCCAAGGTCGCATCCACATCCGCTGCCAGACACACCAGAAGGGTGCCTTCCCAGTCCCAGGCGTGCCCACACCCAGTCAGGTTGACAGTTACATCTGAGGTGCACAGGGCGGATGCGGGCAAAGGAAGTGAGCGCAGATACAGAACTGATCATCACAGTGCGGCCGGGGGAGAATGCTGAGCCCGAGGGCATCTGAATGATGCTCAGGAGTCCAGCATAGCAGGTGAACTAAAACACAAAACTAATTAGGTAGTGAGTTGTATGAGGAAAAGGCAAAACATTGTGGTGAAAGTTATTTTGCAATACTCCATTAGTGTCAATAGTATTTAATGTTTCTTTTGTTTACAGTCAAGCAGAAAACATATTTAGGTCCCAGGGTGCATGGCGTGAATGGGAACTTGAGCATATGTTTCCTCAGAAAATTCCACTTGCTTCCCGTTGGAGTCAGCGCTTTCACAATCCACACCAGTCACCCCAGTCTGGTGCGTGAGCGGGAGGGGTGGCAGGGTGTTGGCAGGTCACATGTGGGCGGGATCTAGCTGAGATGAGGTTCATGTGTTTTGAGGAGATCAACAGGTGACAGGGAATTAGTGAGGCAATAGTGCCCTTACGGTGACCCAGTTACAATTAAAGATGGGAGGAGCTTTTTATTGTGCATAAAGCCTAAGTAATTCTTTTCCTGGAAGGTAAATATAACAAATTTAATGAGCCCCAACTTTGGTTATTGTCACATTGGTTTCTTCGCGGCTCTGTGTCATGACATGACTGCGAGTTAGGGTGATGCTATTTCCTGTGTCTCAGTGCTTTCTCTTCATGCCCCATACTTTGACAATTGCTTGTTGACTTTTTTTCAGGTTTATCTTGGTTTGTTTGTTTTTGAGACAGGCTCTCCCTATGGAGTTCAGGCTGGCCTCCAACTCGCAGCGATTCTCTTGCCTCAGCCTCCTGAGTGCTGGGATTACAGTGGTGCGCCACCAAGGCCGCTCCCTGTTTACCTTTAGAGAAACTACTGGCCCATGTTTATAGAGACTTCTCTTCCCATACCAGAAAGGACTGGTCTTTCCCAAGCTGGTTAAGGCATTGCAGCCAATGAAAAATAGTTTTTCGAGTTTATGAGGCCAATTTCTCTCTTTTACTCCTGTACCTTTCAGCATTAACAAGAAGTCTTGAAATATATCTGTCCTGATTCTCAGTAGTACAGGTTTTAGAAAAAATGGTAGAATGTCTGTGCTGTTTCTCTCTACATTTTCATTGCACTTGGAAATACTGTTCCACTGAAGGTAGGTTATAGGTTAACGTCTACCTGGCCATCAATCCAATAAAAGATGGCATATTTTAAACCAAAATCAGCTAGAGTTTGTCAAAATAAGAATTTAAATATGGAAAACTATGGCATTAAAATAAGAACAATTATTTAATTACTTTATTCATGGTCTAATATAATGTAAATAATCCTTAATTAGTTACTGGAAGATTTTTGCAACTTATTATTTGCAAAACTTGATCAACATTAAAAGCTGACGTCTAAGCTTCTTGTAAATGTTAATATACTCAGAGACCTTTGTTATGTCCACTTCTCATTTGCATTTTGAGGAAAGATTATTATTAAAACTAATATTTTCCTTAGGAGAATGAGTCGAGTCATTACCAGTGGTCACTGCCTCGGACACTCTCAGTTGTTCGTGTGTGTGTCCTGGGCAGCTTCTCCTAACCCCACCTGCTGCCACGTTGCCTAAGGTTCTGAGTGGGGCCTGGCTGAGCCCGGTGTATCATTTGAAAGTTAACTCATCCTGTGGTCATGCAACGGACTAGGATTTTAAAGATGATTAAATTTTAATCTCCTGTGTTTCTACCATGCTAGATTTTCCAAAAACATTTTGTTTTATATTAAGGGGTGAAATTTTTAAAAAATAAGTGCTTGTGAGGTATGACTTAAAATAAAAAGGGAAATTAGGTGAGATTTATTCTGTCAATTAATGGGCTAAAGAATAATTTTCAAGCATCTGTTTTTCTAGAATAAAATTTTAAGTGAAACGAGCCACGAGGACACGTTTCTACTTCTTCTAGTCCTATCTGTGGGCTTTGGCCTTCCTAGGGGACCCTCTGATGGTGTTAAAGGCTCAGTCTTTGAAGGAGCCGTAGCATCGGGGGGACTTGGCGTCCTGTCTTAAGTGGGAAACCCATCGGGTAAATACGTGGGAAACCCAGACTTTGCTATCGGAAAGCAGGGGCTGTGGAGGGTGAACCCGGGGACACAGGTCCAGCTCATCACCACAACAGTGCGACCACCTGGGGAGGGGACACTAGAGTTCCACAGGCCCTGCAAACCAAGGGGAAGGTGGTGTGTAGCCCTGGGGGACGGGGCACTGCTGGTCTCCGTCCCTGCTGGTTGCCAGCCACCCCTGAGCTGAAACCCTGAGTCAGAATAAGCCTCCCCTCCCCTGTGAGGGCCCGGGGTAGGCCTTGTGTCCAGTGCTGGGAGGGAGACTGAGACTGGCTCCACGTGGCTGGGGACCATTTGTGTCGCTCCCAGTATGGAAAGGCTTTCTAACACTGGGGTGCTGCTGGAGTCCAAGCTGGGCAGTGGTGCCACCGGGGAGCTCAGTCTGGGTCAGGCACTGGCACCGACCCCAGCAGTCACCCCAGCCAGAGTCCTGTCTCAGGACCATGTCCAGCCAGCCAGGGGCCAGGACCCAGGAGAGCGGGGAGGAAGGAGAAGGTTAAGCACCCGAGCCACAGGGCACAGCCGGAGGACACAGCCCGAGGGCAGTGGGCGCGGACAGCTGAGGCCCGCGTGCAGCCCCGCACACCAGGAGAGGGACACAGGGGAAGCACTGCTGGCCTGTCCAGGGAGGCCAGCCTCGGGCTGGTACCCACACAGACAGACGCACAGCGAGCACAGAAGCAAAATGCAAGCAAAACCCCTGTGAAGGGAGGCGAAGACGATGCAAGCAAATCCTACACTAGAGAAGCGTAATGCTGCTACACCGGGACCAGGAAGAGTTTGCTCCCGATACGGGAAGCTGGATCAGCCCTTAAGATCAATCCACAAGGTTCACTACACTGATAGACAAAAAGAAAAAAAATGTTCATTTCAATTGATGCAGAAAATTTTTTCTGATAGAATTCAATATCCATTCATGATGGAAAAAACCTCAAGTAACTAAGAATAGAGTGGAATTTCCTCAATCTGATAAATGCTAACTACAAAAACTCACAGCTAACGTCGTACATAATTAGATTAAGTTCTTTCCGCCACCCCCGGAAGCACGGCAAGGGAGCTTCGTGTCCCGCCGGGGAAGGTGGACCCTTCCAGGCGGGAGAGGAAAAGGGTCCACGCGGTGTCCCGTGGCTCTGAGATAAATGAACACAGGGACAGCAAGAACTCTTGTTTAATGAAACCCTAATTTGTTTCTAGTGCACATGAGCGTAGTTTTCCTTTTTAGTTTTGCATGTTTAAAAATTTCCTCTTCCTCATTAGATAAAATAAAGAGGTAAATGAACGTCAAATCAGGCTACTTTGCCAAACCAGCGTTTTCCCCTTCTTCTGCCAGTCAATGCATTTGAAAGACTGATGTCCAATAACATCTCCCTTAGAGACGATTTCCTGAAACCCGTTAATATTGATCAGATATGTATTTTCATGTTCTTGTATGGCAGTTAGCCTACTAATTTTTTGGCTAACGCTGCAGTATCTTAGTATATTCTTATAGACTTAACAACTGCCAGGAAAATGTTTGGCCAGACCTCATTCAAGTAAGGAGAGGATATTCATGATTATGTGACATGTATATTTAGAATATAATATTTCAAGTTAGATTTGGCAAGAAGACAGTCATGCACTAAAACATGTGAGATAGCTTGAGTACTTCTGGAAAAACCCTCAAAGGAAAATAATTTAAGAGTTACTAACATTTCTCTTAGCTCTGACTTCTTAATAAACTTTTGCTACAGCATTTGCATTTAACTTCATGGACTTCTTTTCCGAGGAAACTCCCACTAATCGTCCTTTTATTTTCAAGTGTTTACTGTCGTAAGAGACAACTTGCCCTTCCCTCCCGCCCCGCTCTCCCCTCCCCTCTCCTCCCCTCCCCTCCTCTCCTCTCCCCTCCCCTCTCCTCCCCTCCTCTCCTCTCCCCTCCCCTCCCCTCCTTTCCTCTCCTCTCCCCTCCCCTCCTCTCCCCT
>PVLA01005067.1:116742-157234 GCA_004027455.1 Hydrochoerus hydrochaeris | reverse complement strand
GGAAATAATTAAGGAAAACTTCCCAAGCATGGGAAAAGGAAATGACATTCGCTTATGTGAGGCATACAGAACTCCAGCCACCTACAACCAAAACAGATCTACACTCAGACACATAATAATCAAGATACCACAAATTCAATATAAAAACAGAATATTAAAAGCTGTCAGAGAAAAGAAACAGATTACCTATAAAGGTAAGCCCATCAGAATCATGGCTGACTTCTCGACACAGACCATCAGATCAAGAAAAATCAAATAAGCAATTTGGACTAAAGTCTTCCAAGTCCTGAAGGAAGGTGGCCTCCAGCCCAGATTGATGTACCCTGCAAAACTGTCACTAGAAATTAATGGAGAAACAAGATGCTTCCATGACAAAGAGGAATTGGGCGAGTTTATGACCACCAATCCCACCCTGCAGAGAATGCTGAAGGACATGAGAGAGAGAGAGAAATACCAGGATTTTAGGAACAGTGACAGAAAGGCCTCAATGAGTGGGGCAGGCAGTAAAATGAAGGAGAAAACTAAACAAAGGCAGAAAAATAGCATAGCAGAAATCCAGGCTTTGCTCCCAGGTGGCGAACCTTGGACTACTGCAGCTTAACTGTGCTACCTTGAAGAGAGATTCAGTAACTGCCTCACCCAAACAGAAGATCTCAGCAGGCATCAGTCAGTGTGGTGAGTATGCCCCTAAAATAGAGGTATATAGTAGGTAAATAGGGCCAGTAGTAAAGCCCCCTCCAACTAACTGTAAGACCTTAGTGAGACTAACAAGAGTGTGGGTGGCCCCTTACTACACACAGAAAACATCAGGCAGAATGAGAAGGGTGCCAAGAAAGACTCCCCCAACTTTAAGAAAATTTGAAGGGCTTATGAGACACAAAGGCACACAACAGTTATGGCCTCAGCTGACACAAACACTATAGACAGGGAGAACTGATTACCTGGAATAATCTGAAGATAAAGTAATGGCAGGAAGTAAAAGTTGACCTACATCAATAATACTATGCTTGTCAGCCTAGGAAGAATATAGAACTCACCCAACAGGCCCTGCAACAGAAAGTCAGGTAACTGGCCCACCTATTCATTGTGGGACCCAGAAATTTAACAAACATTACCCTTACAATAGGATCCCAAGATACACACTACCAAAAGTTAACACTAGCAGGATTGAATGACCAAACACCAACTCAAAAGAGGAAAATGGCAAAACAAAAAAGCAAAAGGCAGTCTCAATCATCTAGGCCCCACAGGAGCATGTACAGGAAACATTGAAATAGAGGACTTCAAAAGTAACACACCAGAAATATCTGAAAAAATAGTGAAATAAAAAAACAACTCCATTAGGCTATAGAAGAAATCAAATTAGAAGTACTCTCCCATGTAAAGATAGAAATAACAACATTAGTAAAGGAGTTGTTGAATGCAGCTAAAGAAGAAATAGAGAAAAAAAGTACAGGAGAATGGGAAACTGATTGAAACCTTGAATGAACAATGTAGAAAACAAGCAGAATTCATGAAACAAACTCAAGGAGACATCCAAGAAACAAAATATGCTATTCAAAGCGTGCAAAACTGTTTAAATGAAGCTATGGATAGAATTTCGGACCTTGAGGACAGGATTGCAGTTAGCAGTCATGAAAGGATAGAACTTTTCAAAATAACAAAGCAGCATGAAATGACAATCCAGAAGCTTCAAGATGATGCCAAGCGCAATAATATAAGATTAATAAGCATTGGTGAAGAAGCAGGAGTCAATGCAAATGACATACGTAAAATATTCACAAAAGTAATAGGAGAAAATTTCCCAAACATGGGGAAAAAAGCTGATATGCAAATCAGTGAGGCATATAGGATGCTAAACAGTCAAAACCAACATAAATCTACACTCAGACACATACTAATTAAGATCTCAGACATACAGCATAAAAACAGAATACTAAGAGTTATTAGAGAAAAGACACAACTGACCTATCAAGGAAAGCCCATTAGAATCACGGCAGACTTTTCAGCACAAACCCTCAAGTTGAGATGAGTTTGGAGTGAGGATTTCAAACCCTGAAAGAAAACAACTTTCAACCCAGACTGATGTACCCAGCAAAACTTTCATTCAAATTTAATGGAGAAATAAGATACTTCCATGACAAAGAACAACTGAAGAAATTCACATCCACCAAACCAACCCTAGAAAGAATATTGAAAGGCACACTAGACAGAGATAAAAATGACCACAATCACCAGAACAACAACAGAAAGAAACCAACAGGTAGGACAAGCAATTAAATAAGGGGGAAAAGCAGAAAACAAACAACTGGAACATAACATGGTACAGTCCAGCCAGTACATATCAGTGATATCCATAAATGTAAATGGCCTGAATTCACTATCAAAAGAAATAGGTTGACAGAATGGATCAAGAAACATGATCCAGGATGCCAAGGGCCCACCATTCCGCCAAGAATATTGAAGAAGCCTGCCCCAGGCCTCAACTGCCCTACACTGCTGCTGCTGGGCCAACCCTTCCACTGGTACATTGCAGCCCTAAACTGCCCAGGACTACTGCTTAGGGCCTGCCCTTCCATCGAGAACATCGTGGAAGCCCACCCCAGGCCGAAACTGCCCAGCACTGGTGCCCCGGGCCCACACTTCCACAGCGAACAACGAGTAAGCCCCACCCCAGGCCTCAACTGCCAGGCCTGCTGCCACTGGGCCCGCCTTTCCACCAGGAACATCAGAATCTTGGACTACAGTGGATTACCATGCTGGCTGGACAAAAGACTCAGGAGCCCCTCACCTAAACAGAAGACCTCAGCAGGCTCCAGTCAGTGTGGTGAGTTTGCCCCTAAAACAGAGGACTGCAGTAAGTAAATAGGAGGGGAAGTGAAACTCTCTCCAACTGTAAGACCTTGGCAAACCTGGCAAGACAGTGGGTAATACCCTCCCACACACAGAGAACATCTGACAGGTTGAGAAGTGCCCCAATAACCCCCCCCAACTTAGAGAAAATTAAAAGAGCTTATGAGACCCCCAGTGACACAGTAGGGCCTTAGCTGACACAAACACTATAGCCAGGGTGACCTGGTGACCTGCAACAACCTGAAGATATAGCAATAGCAGGAACTAAAAGTTGCCATACATCACTACTTCTAGGGTAGTTACCCCAGAAAGAATATAGGACTCACACAACAGGCCCTGTAGGAGGAAACCAAGTGAGTGGAACTCCTCTTCACTGTGGTACCCAGCAATTTAACAAACATCAACCACACAGTAGGATCCTAAAACTCACACTACGAATAGTTGTGACTGTTGGAATAGAAAGAACAGATATTCACCGAAAAGGTGAAAATGACTAAACTAAAAGGCAAAATCAATCTCAAACAGCTGATCCATCAGGAGCAAGTACATGCGACAATGAAATAGAGGACTTTAAAAGCCATATACCAGAAATCTCTGAAAAGATAGCAAATGAAGTCAACAAATCCACAAGGCCATAGAGGAACTCAATTTAGAAATAATGTCTTATTGAAAGAGAGAAATACCAATCTTAGTAATGAGTTGCTCAATATAGTTAGAGAAGTGATAGATAAAAATATATATATAGGAGCATGGGAAATCAATTGAAACTCTGAATGAACAATGCAGAAAACAAGTAGAATCCATGAAACAAATCCAAACAGATATACAAGAAACAAAAAAATTGTATTGAAAGCTGGCAAAGCCAGGTACATGAAGCTGAGGATAGAATTTCAGACCTTGAGGACAGGATCACAGATAGCGATAATGAAAGGGTAGAACTTATAAAAACAACAAAGCAGCATGAAATGACAACCCAGCAGCTTCAAGATGATGCCAGGAGAAACAATGTAAGATTAATAGGTATCAGTGAGGAGGCAGGAGTCAACGCAAAGAATATAACTAAGCTGTTACTCTACAGAAGTAATAGCAGAAAATTTTCAAAACATGGGTAAAAAAATCTCATATACAAATGAGGCATATAGAATTCCAAGCAGTCACAACCAACATAAATCTACACCCAGACATATAATAATTAAGATCTCAAACATACAGCATAAAAACAGAATACTAAAAGCCATTAGAGAAAAGACACAACTCACCTATCAACGAAAGCCTATTAGAATCATGGCAGACTTTTCAGTACAAAGCTTCAGATTAAGATGAGCTTGGAGTGAAGTATTTCAAGCCCTAAAAGAAAACAACTTTCAACCCAGACTGATATACCCAGCAAAACTGTCTTTCAAATTTAATGGAGAAACAAGATACTTCCATGACAAAGAAAAACTGAAGAAATTGATGTCCACCAAACCAATCTTAGAAAGAATGTTGAAAGACATCCTAGATAGAGATAAAAATGACCACAATCTCCAGAACAACAACAGAAAAAAACCATCAGGCTGGACAAGAAATTAAACAAGGGAGAAAAGCAGGAAACCAACAATAGGAACACAACATGGCAAAGTCAAGCCAGTACATATCAGTGATATCCATAAATGTAAATGGGCTCAATTCACCTATCAAAAGAAACAGGCTGATGGAATGGATCAAGAAACAAGATTCCACAATATGCTATATACAAGAAACACATCTGACTCAAAAAGAAACTCATAGATTAAAAGTCAAAGGATGGAAAACAGTATTCCATGCAACAGAAACCCAGAAAAAGGCAGGAGTAGCTATTCTGTTTGCAGACAACGTGAAATTCAAACCTAAAATGATTAAAAGAGATAAAGAAGGCCACTACATTCTTATTAGTGGAAAACTACAGGAGAAAGAACAATTATGAATATATATGCACCAAATACAGGAGCACCAAACTATATAAGACAGATACTAATGGACATGAAAAACCAAATACACAAGAACACAACTGTAATAGAAGACCTTCACACTCCACTGTCACAAAGAAATAGTCAACTAGACAAAAAGACAGCAAAGAAATAACAGAACTGAATCATACCTGTGAGCAAATGAACTTAGTGGATGTTTACAGAGTGTTCCACTCAACCACATCAAAATATATGTTCTTCTCAGCTGCACATGGGTTATTCTCCAAAATAAACCATATATTAACCCATAAGGCATTCTTAACTAAATGAAAAGGGAGCGAAATTATCCCATACATAATATCTGATCATAACATGCTAAAATTGGAAATCAATGGCAAAAAAACAGGCAAAACTGCATAAATACATGAAAATTAAATAACAACCTTCTGAATAACCAGTGGGTTACAGACAAAATTAAAAAGGAAATAAAACAGTACCTACAACACATTGAAAATGGAGATGCAACATTTGGAATGCAATGAAAGCAGTCCTAAGAGGGAAATATATAGCAATAAATAGTCACATCAAGCAAATGGAATGAACAAATGGAAATTCAAAAGATCAAGAACACCTACTTTGAAAATCTCTACTCACACAGAGTGGAAAACACAGAAGAAATGGACAAATTCCTAGAAACATATGAACTACCAAAGCCCAGCCAAGAAGATATAGCAATTTTGAACAACCCAATATCAGCTACTGAAATTGAAAACGTAATTTGTAGGGAGCGGCATGATAGCTTGACAGCTGCCGCTCCATCTCTCCCTCCTGTGGGCATCCAGTGCATCGGCCTACATTTCCCAGGATCCTCTCACCCCACCCAGGAAATGACGGCGACCTATCCGTAACTTCCCGCCTCCGCTTCTTTATAAGCCAGGAACATTGTTTAATAAACGAGGCTTGATTGGGAAACTTCAATTTGCCTCCTTCTCTCTCTCTTCACCCTGCCCCCACCCCATATTCCTTCCTCTAGGGGAAAACTCACAGATTGGTCCGCAGGCCAGATCAAGTGGCGCCCAGCGTGAGGGCCCCAATATGAGGAAGTCAATGAGGGACTGTTCACAGAGGAAAAGCCGTGGCCACCGTAACTGGGGGACTCCATCCCTGTGATCTGTAAAGACGACTGCCTGACGTCTTGTCCGAATCACGGTAAGTGAACGTAATCGGCGTGGGTCAAGCTTTAAGTGAACACAAATTGTTCATTGCCGGCCTTAGTAAGGCCCTCAAGGTGAGAGAGATAAGGGTTAAAACAAAAGATTTATTAAACTTGCCCCTAATTCCCTCCAGAGGGCTCCATTGATACTAAAAGATGGGAAACATTAGGAAATACTTTAAAATACTACTATAGAGTTTTCTGGTCCCAAAGGGGACAGGAGAAAAGTCCTGATGACCTCTTTTGCATGCTGGACCTTAATTTCTGAGCTGCTAACCAAACGTCATGCAGATCCCCAAATTAACAAAATGCTTACTCAAGGTGAGTCTGCACTATGCTCCTCCCGCAATCCTACCCCAAAGTCGCCCTCAGACATGTCCAGTGTGCCCAGTCATCCCGGCTCTGTAATTCTTGATAGTAAAGAGCCGCTTCAAGATGGCGACTTGCCGCCACTTCCTTTGTCTGGGACACACGAGGACATTCAAAATGGCGCTTCCCTGTTTGATATTCAAAATGGCGCCACCCTGTTTGACACTCAAAATGGCGCCGCCAGCCCCGCAGGTTGTTAAGACCCATACGCCATTCACAGTAACTACTTTAAAGGAATTAAAAACAGCAATCACTCAATACGGCCCCACAGCTATTTTCACCCTTGCTGTTCTAGATTCCATGACTCAAAGTTAAATTATCCAAAATAAATGAAAAGACTTAGCCAAAGTCAGTCTTTCTGGGGACAATTATTTGCTTTAAAAATCTAAATATATGGACCAATGTAAAGCCATAGCTAAAAATAATGCCACTCAATAAAACCCCTAGACCCTCCCCATGCTAGCAAAAACTGGTGACTTTAGTACAAAAAAAAAAAAGCCCAAATGCAATATGATCCTGGCCTTTTTACACAAATTAATACAGCCACCTGTAGGGCTTAAAAAAAGGCTCCCTTCTGGTGGAGAGGTTGTCTCTTCTCTTACTAAAATTAAACAAAAACCAGAAAAACCCTTCTGTGATTTTGTTGATCACCTCTTACAGGCAGCCAAGTGCTTTTTTGGCTCCCCTGAGAGTAATTCTGCCTTAATCAAACAATTGGCTTATAAAAATGCAACATCCGCCTGCCAGGCTGCAATCGGGCCACAGGGAGAGGCAGGACCTCTCGGGCTGCATCCGCCTGTGAGCTGATATGGGCCTGGTCTACCATTGGGGCCTAGCTATGGCTGCAACTGTAAAGGAGGTTCTTCTCCCACACAAACAAGGAAGAAAAACTAATAATGGCAAATATTTTAAATGTGTGTTCTCCCTCAGGGAATGGCTAACTCCCCTACATTATGCCAGGCTTTTGTGGCCACTGCCATACAACCAGTTAGAGATCATTGGCCAAATATATATATTCTTCATTATATGGATAATATCCTCTTGACAGGAAAACATAAAGATCAAACCTTACAATGTTACACATATAGTGGCTTCATCTTTGCCACCCTTCAAACTAGAAAAACTAGTAAACATCCTATAGCTCACATGCTGTCAGCCTTCTTGGTTCTGGGATGCCCCCAACAACTCAAGAACGACAATGGCCCCGGCTATACAAGTGCCTCCTTCACTCAATTTTGCAAGTGCCTTAATATCCTTCATACTACAGGTATACCTTACAATCCTCAAGGACAGGGCATTGTTGAACGTGCACATCGTTCTCTTAAGTCCACTATAGATAAAAAAAAAGGGGGAACACGGTATCCTACTCGAGGATCCCTCAGAAATATCCTTTCACATACTCTATTTATTTTAAACTTTTTATCCTTAGATATTTCAGGCTGCTCCGCAGCATCTCGCTTTTGGCATACACAAACACAGTTTGCCTTGGTATTATGGAAGGATCTGCTAACTAACACCTAGAATGGCCCTGACCCTGTTCTCATCTGGGGGCAAGGCTCAGTCTGTGTTTATTCTAGGCAAGAAAAAGGAGCTAGATGGCTACCTAAATGCCTCATAAAACAAATAGATAGCCCTTCATCAAAAACATTATGTGACGCCCAGGAGTAATATCCTCTCCTGAGGCACAATCCCCTATGCTCTCTTACAGATGATACAACTTCCCAAAGCCTTATGGGCCATCGTTGGACTCCTGACACAACTACACCTAACGGATGACAATCCCCATCAACTCTGGCAGTGGAACATTGCTCACTGGGATAATCAAAAGGTGGTTCGGAAAGAGACCACCTCAGAAAAACCTCCCTCTCTTCCATGTGGGGAGGCCTTTTTCCTTACATTGCCCCCTTATTAGGCCCACTAGCCGCTTTACTGTTATTCCTAACTGTTGGCCCCTGCATTTTTCAAAGGATCATGACACTCCTTAAAAATAGGCTTGATGCATTCATGGCCAAGCCCATTCAGGTACATTATCATCAATTGGAGATGGCAAATCAAGAAACTTGGAGGGAAACAACCCCTACAAATGGTCCATATAATGATGTGTGAGCCAACTGCCCTGAGATACTGGACAGGCAGCCAGAGACGGGCAACTAGGACACATGTTACGCCACCGGCCGCCTAAGACAGGCACAGGACCAATTGCTGTCCTGCAGGCTCATGACGGGTAAGGCCTGGTTGGGTTCATATGAAGAGTCCTTGACCCAAGACAGGAGCTGTCCTCACAGGGCCTGCCATACTCTTATAAAGTGATAAGGGAGGAGATGTAGGGAGCGGTGTGATAGCTTTACAGCTGCAGCTCCATCTCTCCCTCCTGTGGGCATCCAGTGCATCGGCCTACATTTCCCAGGATCCTCTCGCCCCACCCAGGAAATGATGGCGACCTATCCATAACTTCCTGCCTCTGCTCCTTTATAAGCCAGGAACATTGTTCAATAAACGAGGCTTGATTGGGAAACTTCAACTTGCCTCCATCTCTCTCTCTTCACCCTGCCCCCGCCCCGTATTCCTTCCTCTAGGGGAAAACTCACAGATTGGTCCGCAGGCCGGATCAGTAATTAAAACTTATCAACAAAGAAAAGTGCAGGTCCTGATGGACTCACAGTGAATTCCGTAAAATATTTAGAGAAGATTTAATGCCAATACTCTTTAAACTTTTCAATGAAATTGAAAGAGAAGCAGTCCTTTCTAACTCATTCTTGGCAACAAGTATCACTCTGATACCAAAACCAGAGAAAGACCAAACCAAAAAGGAGAACTATAGAACAATCTCTCTCATGAACATTGATGCAAAGATTCTCAATAAAATATTGGCAAATGCAATGAAGCAAATCATTAAGAAGATTATACACCATGACCAAGTGAGATTTATTCCAGGAATGCAGGGATGGTTCAACATATGCAAATCAATAAATGTAATACACCACATCAACAGAGCCAAAAATAAAAATTACATGATCATCTCAATGGATGCAGAAAAAGCTTTCAATAAAATCCAACACCTATTCATGATAAAAACCCTACAGAAACTTGGAATAGAAGGTATGTACCTCAACCTTATAAAGGACATCTATGACAAACCAACAGCCAACATTATGTTAAATGGACAAAAACTGAAAGTTTTCATTCTAAAATCAGGAACAAGACAAGGATGTCCACTATCACCACTCCTAATCAACACAGCACAGCAAATATTAGGCAGAACAATCAGATGTGAGGGAGAAATAAAAAGAATAAAAATAAGAAGAGAAGAAGTTGAATTATCATTAGTTGCAAATGATATAATACTCTACATAGAAGACCCCCAAAAAACATTAAAAGACTATTACAGGTAATAAACAAATTCAGCAGTTGTAGCTGAATACAAAGTCAACACTCCAAAACCAATAGCATTCATGTACACAAACAAAAAACTCACCAAGAGAGAAATTATGGAAATTTGACTTTCACAATAGCATCTGAAAAATGAAATACCTAAGAATCAACCTAACCAAGAATGTAAAAGAACTATATGCTGAAAATTATACTATGCTGAAAAAGGAGTTTGAAGAGGATATTAGAAAATGGAAGGCTATTCCTTGCTCTTGGCTAGGAAGAACCAACATTGTGAAAATGGCCATACTCCCAAAACTGTTACACATATTTAATGCAATCCCAATCAAAATACCATTGACATACCTCACTGATCTAGAGAAAACACTCCTAAAAATAATTTGGAAACAGAAGAAACCTAGAATAGCAAAGGTGAATCTGGGCAACAAATGCAAGAGACAAGGCATCTCAATTCCTGACTTGAATCTATACTACAAAGCCACAGTGATTAAAGCAGCATGGTATTGGCAAAGAAACAGACCTAAGGATCAATGGAACAGATTAGAAGATGCAAGCACAACTACATAGACAGTCAGCCACCTGATATTTGACAAAGGGGCAAAACATGTTCACTGAAAGGATAGCCTCTTTAATAAATGGTGTTAGAAAAATTGGCTGCCAAAGACTGAAACTAGATCCATGCATATTACCATGCACAAAACTAAAGTCTAAATGGACAAAGACCTCAATATCAAAACAGAAACACTGAATCTACTGGAAGACAAGGTAGGCAGAAGTCTTGGAAGTCTAGGGGCAGGCAGAGAATTCATGAACAAAATGCAAACTGCACAGGAAACACTTCAAAGAATCAACAACTGGGATCTCATACTATTAAAAAGTTTCTGCACTTCAAAAGAAATCATCAACAGAGTGAAAAGAAAACCAACAGAGTGGGAAAGAATTTTAGCCAGCAACCCCTCAGACAAAGGACTTAAATCAAGAACATATAAAGAATTGAAAAACATCAAGCCCCCCAAATTCAAAGACCCTCTCCAAAAATGGGCATCTGAGATGAACACACAGTTCTCAGAGGAAGATATACAAAAGGCAAATAAATACAAGAAGAAATGTTCACCATCACTGGTCATTCGAGAAATGCAAATTAAAACAGCATTGAGATTTCACCTTACTCCAGAAAGAATAGCTGCCATCAAGAAATCAACTGATAACAAATGTTGGCGAGGTTGCAGGGGAAAAAGGTACACTTCTCCACTGTTGGTGGCAGTGTAGATTTCCACTATAGAAATCAGTATGGAGAATTCTCAGAAGACTGGGATGAGAAGCCCCATTCAATCCAGGTATTCCCCTCCTGGGTATTTTCCCAGAAGAACTGAAAAGTTCATATCACAGTGATATAAGTGCACCCATGTTCATAGCAGCACACTTTGTAATAGCTAAATCTTGGAAACAACCAAGATGCCCATCAACTGCAGAGTGGATAAAAAAGATGTGGTATTTTTATACAACGGAATATTACTCAGCTATAAAAAGGATGATCTTGAGGCCTTCATTGGTAAATGGAGACAAGTTGAGACTATCCTCATTAGTGAAAGAAATAAGAATCATATTTATAAATATCACATTGTGTCTCTAGTGTAAAAAGTAATAAGAAAGGTAGGAGTAATAAAACCCAAAATGTGTAATTGCTATTGTAAAAAAAAGAGAGGAAAAGAAAGTGCTCTAAAGGATATAACTGCATGTATGCTTAACTATGCAAGATAGATGACCATATTACTAAGTTTTTGTTAGATCATTGACCAGAACTGTTTTCAATCTCACTGTTTGAATGTCTACTTTGTATGCTTTTTGTAACTTAAACAACTATTTCCAAGATGACATTATGTAATTTATCATCTAGTGATTTCTTAGTGGTTTTTTTTCTTTTTTTCCTTTGGAATTCTGTATTATTGCTACCCTTTTTTCTGTGTTGCTTTTTTTTCTTTTTTTCTCTTTAGATTAAAAAAAGAAGAAGCAGAATATATCAAGAAACAACTTCCAACAATACTTTGTATGCAAAAAACACATTTCACTACAAAAGAACTACATAGGCTGAAAGTCAAAAGATAGAAAACAATACTTCATGCATAAGAATCCAGAAAAAAGCAAGAGTAGCTATTCTATTTGCAAACAACATGAACTTCAAGCCAAGAATGATCAAAAGAGATAAAGAACATCACCACATACTTGTTAAGGGAAAAGTCCAAGAATAGATTACAATCATAAATATATATGCACCAAATACAAGCATACATGACTATATAAAACAAATATTACTGAACTTGAAAAATCAAATGAGCACTAGCATATTATAATCAAAGACCTTACTATCTCATTGTCACAAATAGAGCAACCAGACAAAAAAATGAACAAAGAATTATCAGAACAGAACCACACCTGTGAAAAAAATGGACTTAGATGTCTATAGTGTTCCACACCACATCTGAGTATACATTCTTCTCAGCTGAACATAGGATGTTCTCCAAAATAGACAAGCAATTAGCCCATAGGACATGATTAAGTAAATGCAAAGGAACCGAAATTATCCCATGCATATTATCTGACCATAGTGCCTTGAAATTGGAATCAATGGCTGAAGAAACCATAAAAACTGCAAAAACATATGGAAATTAAATAACACTCTACTAAACAACTAAAAGGTCACAGATTAAAGAAGAAATTAAACATTATCCACAATTAAATAATAATGCTGATACAATATACCAGAATTTATGGGACATGCTGAAAGCAGTACTAATAAGGAAATTTATAGCTGTAAATTCTCATATCAGGTAAACAGAATAAGCTCAAATAAATAACCTAATGTTGAAACTTCAAATATCTAGAAAAATCAAGCCCAAAGCTCATATAAGGGAAGAAATTATAAATATCAAAGTAGAAATTAATGTAACTGAGACTAATAAATCAGTACAAAGAATCAATGAATTGAAAAGTTGGTTCTTTGAAAGATTAAATAAAATTGATAAACCATTAGGTAATCTTATCCAAAAGTGAAAGACCAAAAACTCATTCAATGAAAACTGAAAAGGATGAAATCACAGCAGATTCTACAGAATTCAGATCAACAGTAACTACTTTGAGAACCTGTACTCTAATAAAATGAAAAATTTAGAAAAGATGAATAGATTCTTAGTTACATATGTGTTACTAATGCTGAATCAAGAAAATATAAAAATGTGAGTAATCCAATATTAGTCAATAAAATCATATATCCCAACCAATTCACCCAGAATTCAGCAAGAACTTTAGAGTAGATCTAATCCAAATACTCCTGAAACTTTGTAATAAAATTGAAGAAGCAGTACCCCCAAATAGGGATTACCCTGATTCTAAAACCAGAAAACAATCCAACTAAAAAAATAAAAAATAATGCCAGTCTCCTTAATGGACACAGCTGCAAAAGTCCTCTATAAGATTCCAGCAAATCTTATATAGCAAATGAAGCAAATCTTCAAAAATATTATATACTACAATTATTCCCAGGGATATAGGGATGGTTCAACATATGCAAATCAATAAATGTAATGCATCACATCAACAGGAACAAGTATAAAAACCTCATGGCCACCTCAATAGTTGCAAAACAAAAATAATTTGACAAAATTCAACAGTCATTCATGATTTTAAAAAACCACTAAAGGTAATTAGAATAGATGATCTAATAGTTATGTTCCTGTACATCGATATCAATGAGAGAGAAATTAGGGAAACAACACCTTTCACAGTAACATAAAGAAAAATGAAATACTTAAAAGTTAACCTATCTAAGGATATGAAACCTGTAAAATGGAAACAACAGTGCTATACAAAGAGGAGATCAAAAAGAATATTAAAAATGCAAAGATATCCCCTATTCTTGGATAGGCAGAACCCATATAGTCAAAATGGCAATATTTCCAAAACTGATTTGTTGAATTCTTGATACTATAGAGCCATTACATCAGTTCTAAATTGTTTATGCTTGGACAGACTCATAATGAGAAACAAATTTCTACATTGTTTAAGCCATAGTTGTTAGAGTCTGTTACAACAGCCTAACTCTCATTCTAATACATAGCCTAACCATTTCTAAAAGGAGGTAAATATTAGGCCACAAAGTTAATTTGTGAGAAATGTTCTCTAGTATTACTTACCAGCCTATAAGATTCCAGCTTACTAACACATCTGTGATTCAGTCACATATTTATCGTATCAAAATACTACTGATATACCCAAACTGTCACTTCTTCATGTCATATAGCACTCTTTCAAGCACTGCACCAGGCTTTATCTAATAATACAAAAGTTAACTATTGGAAAGTAGAAGGTACAGAAAACATTAACATCTATAGATAACAGGAAATATTGCCAATATGCAGAAAGGTTGCTTTATTTAAAAATTCCTCTAGGTAAAAGCTTATCAGTAAATATAGTTACCTAATATATGCTTTTTATAATAGCTCACTTATCTTCTTTAGTAGATAAGTGTTACATGTTGTTTAAAAATTATGGAGTAAGGAGAATTATTCCAGATCTTCAATCTAGAAACTAGAAGTGAATTTCAAAATCTCAAAATTTATACATTAGGTTATGAATCCATAAAAATGGAGATAAAATGTCTGGGTTATTTCTCCACTGTAATGGACAGTCTTATAGATAAACATATGTTGCTACTTTAGGAAGCCAAAAGCAATCATTTCTGGAACTATTTAACAACTCTCATTGGGGAAAGGTTTCCTTAGTTTCAGTGATACTTGTATCTAAGAATTTTCAAATCACTTGAAACTTGAGTTTTTTATGGTTATATGTGTATGTCCACAGTTCACCCAAATTTTATATCATCTTAGATTAGTATAAGTATTGATGAATAATTTTCTTCTCTTTTAGAAGGAGGAATACATTCAGAGAAATATGACAGGGATATAACAACATGGAATTCCATTATGCTGACAGCAATAACTATTTCCTGTGAAAACATTTCATGTTGTGATACTAGTATGCCTGTTCTACAGATATAAATCTAGAAAACTATTTACCTATATGAATATCCCTGGTCATTAGTATTAATTTCTCAGTAGGATTTTTAAATCTCTTGAAAGAATGAGAGAACTACCACATTAAAAGACACGAAATGTGTTTGTATTAAAATTATTTGTATTAAAATTAAAGGAGAATAAGCACTAGGCTATCCCAATATTACCATATTAATTTTTAATATTTTATGAACTTTTTTCTCATTTTAATTTTATCACAGTCATGCATTGCTCAACAAGTCATATCATGCTATAGGATATGTTATATGATAATTAAAAGTCATCTGTTCTGCTTCTCTCTCACTCCCTACTTCCATATTCAACCACTTTTCACTCTGTTAGTATTTGGTATTTTTGCATAATGTTCCTCATGATAACATTTTTATATCAGTATGATATGGTGATACATTGTGTCAACTTGAGAAGTTTAGAAATTTAACTAAGAGACTCAGTAGGGAGCCAGGATCCTTACTTTGTAAATATCCTCAGGCTGTGCAAGAGGAACGGCAAGGAGATATTGTGAGTGCTACATCAGCCTTGGAGGGGAGCTGGTGGTCTGTTTACAATATAAGAGAGGAGAAGAGGCTTGACCTTCTCCCATTTTTGCTCTAGTTTCTGCCTTGAAGTGTTGCCCAATGCCATGCCACCCTGCCTTGGAGTCAGCTGATTATGGACTGAAACCTCCACAAACAATGAGCTAAATACACCTTTCCATCCTTCATTTTGGACTTCAGGTATTTTGTCCCACCAAAAAGAGGACAGTATCCAAGACACAAAAATTTTCAAAAAAAAATTTTTTTCTTTGACATTTACTCTCTTACACATAAAATGTAGTGCCTTATCCTCATCATCTCACTAACTCATGAACATTCACATTTTATTACTACTCTCTTATTTCACCACATGAATGCTTTTTTCCCCTGAGGTTAAATGTTTAAATTTTTATTTGCTTGGATTTATGTTCTTGTCACTAATTTAACACCAAATTCTTCCTTTAAGTGTCCTCATCATTTTTAATATATCAAATATAAAGTATGTAAATTCAGAGAGAGATATACTTTTATGAAATGCAAATAATTCATAAAACCAAAAAAGCTAACCAGTTGTTTCCTGGGTAGATGAGCATAAAGAGGGATGGGCTATTGTTGCAAAGGATTACAAGGGATGAAAGTGTTCTCTATTTTTTTTCTTTTGGTTTTTTGAAAAAGTCTTGCTATGTAGCACAGGCTAGCCTCAAAATCACTATGTACCTCTGGCTGGTCTTACATTCTTGGTGATCCTCCTGCCTCAGCCTCTCAAGTGCTGGGATTACAGATACGTGCCACTGCATCCAGCTCTCCATGTTCTTTATTTTGAATGTGGCAACAATTTCACAGTAAACTAGTTACCTTTGTACAGTGTACATAATTGTAGATTGTATTAAGCATTATAAAGCAAAAAAATGCATGGCTATAGGTGCAAAATGCTACATAAGATACTAGTAAATAAAATCCAGTAATGGATCCAATAGTAAATCATGACCAAATGAAGTTTATTCCAAAAATATAAGTATAGATGTCACACTAACCTATGAAGTTACAGTGTTACTAATTCACCTCACTCTCTTCATTGCCTTAATTTTAATTTTGAGTCCTTTAGTCTCCAGCCCTAAAAGTATGGGAAATTATACTTAAAAAATAAACACCAGCAAAACACAGAAAAATGAGCAATACAGTATTTTACAACCTCTTATGAATGTAATCTTTAGTCTCTAAGGAACGTGTAATCCTGACTGATTGCTTTACTTAATAATATGTTCCCCTAATAATATTTAATTTGACACTGCATTTTCAGAAAAATGTAAATATAAATGAATTTTCTAAATAAAACCAAAGATCACTGGTACTTTCTTGTTGCATGGGAGGGAAAATAATTTTAAAATATATTTTGCTGCCAAATATTTGAATGCCAAACTCATTTAAAATAATATAGTACAAACTTCTAGGAAGATGGTGGAGTGGTAAGCAGCAGAAAAAACAGCATCTCTGGGAGTCAATATCCAGATACTGAAATATAGCATCGTGAGGAAGATAAGAAGGAAGGAAGAAGGTCCCCCAGACCCAAGAAAACTCTGAAGTGCAAATTGAAGCCCATAGAGAGACAGTAAAAAGAAAAACTTCAATGAAGAAGAAGGCAGTAGCTAGAAACACCTTCCACTGAGATGAGACTCACTGCACAAGAGGAGATTTTCAAAACTTGGGGATACACAGTCACAGTCATTGATGGCTGGTGACCCCTGAAGGCCTCTGCAGAGACATGTGGCCATGCAAGGCATCGGCAAGATGTATAGGACTTCACTGGCTAGTGGTGAGTACAGAGGACTCAGTCATTCTGTGGGAAAGAGCAATTAGCCACAAGCTATTTTTTTTTATTTTATTTTGAAAAGAATAAAAACAAATGAGAAAAAAATGGGGTCATTCAAAACCACAATACAAGGTGATCTACAATGGCTACCATGATGTCTCTTGTTATCTTCAATAGAATTGCCCATATCATCAGGTACAATAAAATTGAACATATCAGTACAGAACAAAATCAATAAAAACAAAACATTGGAGATATTATAGGACTTCAAAAGAGTGTAATAGTCAAACCAGAATGGGTATCATAGTGAAACTTATTGTTTTCAGAGTAGTTGCCTATACTCTGACTTGATACTATCAAACATGACAGATTTGAATAAAATCAATCAAGACAAGACAGTGATCGAACAAGACAGATTCAAATAAAATCAGTCAAAACAAGGCAGTGAAAGCAATAGAGGGTTTCAGATTAAGTTAATAGGAAATTAAAAATGGTAAACATAGTATATCCTACTATCTTTGGAATAGCTGTCTATGCCCTCAAATCTAGTACAAGTAGACAATTGGAACAGAATATAACTAAACAGAGTGATGAAAACAATATAGGTTTCAACTCATGACACAAGATTAACAGATTGTCTCTGCCTTCCTTATTTAAACAATTCCTCCCCTTTCACTTTCCAGGATAAATTGTACATTTTTGTATCCCGCTAACTCCTTTAATTTTTGGATTAGGGAGGCAACCCACTATCCACCTAAGTGATTCTGAACCTTTTTACCCCTGAGCTTGGTCTCCAGTTGTATGCATTTACCAAGAGCCTCAAGGTATTCCTTCCTTATAGCTGAGTAGTTCTCCATTGTATAAAAGTGTTCTGTCTTTCCAACCAATCTGCAGCTGAAGGGTGAGCCACCCCCACATTTTTCTGGTTCCCGTCACATAGAGCATTAATTTCTCATCTTTGACTTTCAGTCCATTAACCCTCTTTCAGGTTAAATATATTTCTTGTATAGAGCATCTTGATGGACCATATCTCCTGATTCACTCTGCCTGTGTTTCTTTTTTATTAATGTATCGAGGCCATCCATGTTAGTGATGATGGCCAACCTTCTCTGCCTCATTTCCTGTGATGCTATTTTTGTGGTGTTGGTTGTCTACCTTTCCCCTTCATTCCACTGTCTGCCTTGTCACTAAGCCTCCTCTGTCGCTGTTCTTGAAACCAGGGTCTTTTTCCCTCTCTCTAGAATGTCCTTCAGTATTTTTTGTAGGGTTGCATTGGTGGTCACAAACTCCCCCAGTTCCTCTTTGTCGTGGAAGTATCTTGTTTCTCCGTTAATTTTGAGAGATAGTTTTGCAGGATACATCAGTCTGAGTTGGAGGTTATTTTCTTTCAGGGCTTGGAATACTTCACTCCAAGCTCTTCTTGATTTGATGGTTTGTGTCAAGAAGTCTGTCGTGATTCTGATGGGTTTTTCTTTATAGGTGATCTGTTCCTTTTCTCTGATAGCTTTTAATATTCTGTTCTTGTGTTGAATTTCTGGGAATGTGATTATTATATATCTGGGTGTAGATCTATTTTGGTTGTAGCTGGCTAGAGTTGGGTATGTCTCATATATCTGAATATCATTTCCCTTTACTATGCTTGGGAAGTTTTCTTTAATTATTTCTGTAAATGGTCTTTGTATTTCATTTGTTACCCCTGCTTCTTCACTCACATTTATTATTCTTAAGTTATAGATCCTCTTTTCATCTTCTAGCCTTTGTATTGTTACTTCCTGATTCCTCGTTTTTTTTATTTTTATTTAAAGAGAAAAACAAGCATGTAAAGGGTAGAAATATAGAATTTCAGAAAAAAGATAAACAATAAGAAATCATTAGTTGATAAATTACATATTGCCCTCTTAGAAATAGTTGTTCAAGTTACAAAATTAAAGCATACAAAGTAGATAGTCAAACAGTGATGAGTGTAAACAGCTACACATATGTGAGTCTCTACATGTATTTCTATTCTTTCTGTATTAGAGGGAATAATAAAACTTAGTAAGACAAAACAAATTCCTATAAAAACATGAAACCAAATTTGTATAAAACCACAGCACAAGGTGATCTACAATGATTCCTGTGTTGTTTCTTATTATCTTCAATAGAATGTATATATCATCAAGCATAATTGAATATAGCAGTATAATTGAATATAGCAGTACATAACAATATTAGTAAAAATAAAACATTGTAGACAGTATAAAACTTCAAAGGCAGGTAATAAACAAATCAGAGTGGATATTCTAGAGAATCTTGTCATCTTAAGTGCAGTTGCCTATACTCTCAGTCTTGATACTATCAATCATAACAGCTTTGAATAAAATCTATCAATACAAAACAGTGACCCAACAAACCAGATTCAATTACAATCAGTCATGGTAAAACAGCGTAGGTTTTACAGAGCTTTAGATTGACTTAATAGGAAGTTAAGGATGATTACCATACTATATTCTATTATTTTCAGGATTACTGTTTGTACCCTCAAATCTAGTACAGGTAGAATGACTGGAACAGAATATAATACATCTAAGCAGAGTAGTGTGAGTATTGTGGGTTTTAAATCCTGGTGCACTATCAACAATATAGTGAATCAAGGCCACCTATGCTAGAGATTCTAGTTATCCTTCTCTGCCTCATTTCTGCTATGCTATTTTTCTGCCTGTTTGTCTACTTTTCTCCTTCATTCTACTGCCTGCCAAACTCATTGAGGGCTTTCTGCCACTGTTCCTAAAATCCTGGTATTTTTTTTCTCTCTCTCTAGAATGGCCTTCAGTTTCTCTGTAGGGTTGGATTGGTGGTCACAAACTTGCCCAGTTCCTTTTTGTCATGGAATCATCTTGGTTCTCCATTAATTTCCACAGTTTTGCAGGGTACATTAATCTGGGCTGGAGGTTATTTTCTATCAGGGCTTGGAATATTTCACTCCAAGCTCTTCTTGATCTGATGGTCTGTGTTGAGAAGTCAGCCGTGATCCTGATGGGCTTACCTTTATAGGTAATCTGTTTCTTTTCTCTGATGGCTTTTAATATTCTGTTTTTATATTGAATTTCTGGCATGTTGATTATTATATGTCTGGATGTAGATCTGTTTTGGTTGTAGGTGGCTGGAGTTCTGTATGCCTCACACAACAGAATGTCATTTTCTTTTCCCATGCTTGGGAAGTTTTCCTTAATTATTTCCTTGAATATCCTTTGTAAATAGCCTGTATGTATTCCTGCTTCTTCATTCACATTTCTTATTCTTAAATTGTAGATTCTCTTTGTCATCTTCTAGCCTTTGTATTGTCACTGCCTGTTTCCTTGTTATTTTTAAAAGATCTTTCCTTTCATGATCACACATTGCAAACTTGTCTTCAAGTTTTGATAGTCTATCTTTAGTTTCTTTTAAGGCATTTTGCCAGCTTTGAATGGAATTTTTTATTTCCTGGTAGTCTCTTTGAATCTGCTTCATGTATTCTATATTTTCATTATATTCTTTATCAAATGTTATTCTTTTTTTGTGTTCCTCCCTTCTTCCATCTGTATCTTCCTGAGAGATGCTCCCTGAGAGCATTTCTTTTATTACTCTACTCATATCTTGCTTTACCTGATTTAATATTTCAGTTTTGAGCTCTCTACAAGGTCCTGAAGATATCTTTTAATGTCCATTGAAGCCATGTCTGCTGTTGCGTGTTTGCCACCCTCAGTCTCCCTTGTTTTTCCCTCTCCTGGATCAGGGCTCTCAGGGTTCTGGGCTGGGGGCCTCTTACTGCCTCTCTCTCCTGTCATGGTCCTGGACTCCTCCACACAGGTTACAGTGCAGGTCCCAGCCTCTTTCCCTGTTAGCCATGTTTCCTCCAAAGCACGCTGGCGAGGGACCTCCGCCCTCTCCTGACTGTTCTTATCACTGAGGTGCAAGCAGTGGCTGCCTATGCCTGCCCCTCCCCACTGGGCCAACCAAACTGCAGAGGCCTTCTCCTGGTTTATGCTTCCTAGGTGCAGGGAATCAATTTGGGATGGCTCATTGGGTCCTGGCCAGGGGCGCAGCCCAGTCCAAGCAAATCCCATGAATCTGCTTTGGGGAGGGAGGAACCAACTGAGGTCACTGTTGGTCTCAGTTCAGGCTCCTCCTGCCAGATTCCAACATGTCACCCATTTGATTGCACCCTTCCTGTGTGTGTGGGGGGGTCCCAATCCCAGCACTGACTGTGGATTAAGGAAGGTCCTTTTGCCAGATCTGCTCTCCATTGAGCTCACCAACCCCTGACTTCAGTGCTGCTGTGCTTCCCGTGAGTGGTGGTGAGAATGAGTTTGGGCAGCTCTGCTGGCCACCACAGAGTCAGGCTGTTGCAAACTTGGCAGGTCACTGCGAAGGAAAATGCTGTGTCCTGTAATTTCCAGCTGTTTCAGTTGTAGTCCTGAAGTATTTGATAAGCTTTTTTATGTTTTAATTTCTTCCTGTGTCAAGAGGATCCATCTCCCTCTGTCTGGGTCTCTCCAGGGTGTTTTATTCTAGTGTATGAGTTGTTTCTCCCAGCAGGCTCAGTATTTTGTTGCTCACTGATCAGCCATCTTGTCTTCTCACTCTCGTTTTTTTAAGAGATCTTTACTTTCATGATAGTATGTTGCAAACCTGTCTTCAAGGTTTGATAGTCTATTTTTAGTTTCTTTCAAGCAGATTTGCTAGCTTTCAATGGAGTTTTTAATTTCCTGATAATCTCTTTGGATCTGTTTCATATATTCTAAATTTTTTCATATTCTTCATTGAAGGTTTCTCTCTTTTTTCTATGCTCCTCCATTCTTCCATCTGTGTCTTCTTGAGAGGTACTTAGCATTCCTTTTATTATTTTTCTTATATCTTCCTTCATATGTATTAATATTCCTGTTTCAAGTTCTTTTACAATGTCACAAATTCTTTATGTCAGATGCTGCTTTTTTGAGGACCACAGGTGTGCAACCCCCAATCTCTTCTTTGTTTACCTCTCCTGGGCCAGTACTGCTTGAGTTGGAGGCTGGAGACTTCCTTTTGTTTCTTCTTGTCATGTTTCTGGTTTCTTCCAGACAAATGGATTGTGGGGGTCCCCAGCACTTCTTGGTTATAATTATTCTGAAGTATGCTGGCTAGGGATTGCTGCCCTCCCCAGGCTGCTAATGGCCACTGAAGTACAAGCAGGGGTGGGGCAGGCTGGGTCCTCCCTTCTGAGCTAGACAACCACTGGGAGTCTGCATCATGTTAGTGTGTGCTGTGCAGACTGGGCTGGTTAGGGGTAGCTTCAGGTAGACCTCATCCTTGGCTATCAGATTGTGCACTGGGGCGGGACTCAGTCCAAGCAATTCTCACCAATCTGCTCTGCACTAGGAGTGGCTGACTGAAGCCACTGCAGTTCTGGTTCCAGGCTTATCCTACCTGACTCCAAAATGTTGCCTGGCCAATTGCCCACTCCTGCAGGAGGACTGAGTTCCCCACACTCACTGCAAGCTGAGCCGGTGCAGATCTCCAAGCCAGTGCTGACCTCCACCCTGGCACTCCCCTCCATGACCATTTCCTCCTGCCAAGGCCCAAGGGCTCACCAACCCCTAACCTCACCACAACCCCATGTCTTTTGATTCCAGCAGCGTTTTACAATGGGACCAGCTCTAGTGAGAGTGTCTCTGACTACAGCCTTCTGTCCACGTTTTTCTTTTCTTTCTTTTTTTCTTTTAGTTTCTTCCTGGGTCCAGAGGATCCATCTCCTTTCATCTGGTCTTCTCCAGGATGTTTTATTCCAGCATCTGAGCTGTTTCTCTCAGAGACTGCTCTTTACTTTGCTGTTTATTGATCCACCATCATCCTCAGCCTTCCCAGAAGCCATTTTGGAGACAGGCCAGATAAACCTTGAATCCAGAACTGCTTCCGGCTTCCTGTAGCAGCTCCTAGCTAGGTGCAGACCCATGGAAATTGCTTGGACAGCAGTGAGCCTGGTATCAGTGCAGGGCTACAGAGATTACCTACTGTTCTGCCATAAAGCAACTGCTGACTTGCTGGGACAGAGTGGCATGATCCAGGCCTTTCTCCACAGGTTGTCTACTAGTGAAACCAGAGAGAATCCTGGAAGTGGACTACTTGTTTTCTTTTCTTTTTAAGTTTTTGTTTCTTGTTTCATCTTTTTCTTTTCTCTTTCTCTATTGTTTATATATGAGGATGAAAGTGGTTCTTTGTGGGTGTGGTTCTGTTCTATTCTTCCTTTTATCTCTTCCGTCTCTCTCTTCCTTCACTCTTCTGCACCAATTTCCCCAAGTTGGTGTGATTTGCCTTTGTCCTCCAACCTTACTCCTAAACTCTCTTCTTTCACTTCTCTACTTCCCCCTTAATCCATTTTAAATCCAAGGGCAAAATTGACACATTATGGACTTATATAATGCATATAATTAGCTGGCTTGTTTTACATTGTTATATAATCATAAATCTAGTTCACACAGTTAAAAGTTGCAAATTAAAGCTTAGTTCAGTTTGTTGTTTTCTAGGCTGTGTTTGATGGTATTGGTATTACTATAGCCAAAATTGACATAATTGGTCTAAAAAGCTGGTAGTCCAGATAACCCATGGCTAGATTAACTAAGTGTCACAAAAAAATATGGTAGCACAGTGCCAAAGAACCAGAATTAGACCAAACAAGGAACAACTTCTCATCTTCAACAAATTCAAGAGATAAGACTTCCAAAAGACTCAAAACCCAAAAAACAGCTGGAAGATACCTCAGAAAAGTAATCATCACCTAAGGGTCCTAAATACTACCTATAAAGCAACCCATCATAGTCAATTTACAAGCATCACCCCAGAAATTAAAATTTAAAAACAGAGGAAAATAAAATGAGAAGACACTTAAGCAAAATGCAACCTCAGACATCCAGCTCATCAAAGGGAAATCCAAGGGGCAATGAGGAGGGACAATCTGAAAGAATCCCACCAGGTCTCTCTGAAGTAGAAACAACAAAGCAGTTGAATGAGGCTCTAGAAAAAATGAAATCAGAAATAATCTCTCAGATAACTACAGAGATTACCAAAATATACATCGTGCTTAGCGATGTTAGAGAAGACATAGGAAAAAAAAAAAACAAACAGACGAGCTTAAGAAAATTATGGAAGCCAGACCCAAGCCTTTCCCCATGAGTCAACACCATTCATGGACCATGGTGGAAGAGATCAAGGAATCACCAAGAAGAAAACACTCACTATGAACCAGTACTATGAGCAGGCCAGCACTGGCAGGGGGACAGCCAGATCCAACCAACCATTTCCCTATGAGTCAGGCCATTCATAGACCACAGGGGGAGAAAACAAGGATTCACCAAGAAGCAAGCCCTCCCTGCAAACTAGCGCCATGCTAGTGGGGAAAGCCAGACCCAAGCCTTTCCCTGTGAGTCAGCATCATTCATGGACCTAGGAGGAAGAGAAGAACTCACCAAGTAGTAAGCCATCCCTATGAACCAGTACCATGTGCAGGAAGCTGCCAGCATAGGGACAACCAGACCCAAGCCTTTCCCCATGAGTCAGCATCATTCATGGACTGCAGGTGGGAGAGAACAAGAATTCACCAAGAGGTAAGCCCTCCATGAGAATCATGTGGACTGGCAAATAAGAAGAGCCAATCCTTGCTGCACCCTGCATAAGAGACTGGCAGATCCAGGTGAAATGTAATTTATGCTCGTGGTGTTTCACTGACCTTGCAGGTCTAGGGCCAGTGCTCTAATCATCTGTTTAGAGGGTAGACATGCAGTGTGACATCAGAGGGTGGGGGGGATCTTCTTCTTAAAGTGGTAGCCATTAATTCCCTATTATCTTGTTTTGAAGTCCTGTATCATTTTCATTGTTTTACTGAGTTGGGTTTTGTTCTCTTTTGTTTTGTTTGATTTTATCTTATCTGATAGCATGAGCAGCTATTTCAAAGATAGCAAGATACATTATGGTACCATTTTAGATTTATTATTTTCTTGTTTTGAAGTCCTTTATTATATTCACAGTTTTGTTCTTATTGGTTCTATTCTGTTCTGTTTGATTTTTACTAATTTGAAAGGTATCTGAAGCTATTTTGAAGACAACAAGAGGCACTATGGTAACAATTGTGGATTTAGTATTGTTTTGAAGTCCTGTATCACTTACACTGGTTTGTTTTGATTGGTTTTATTCTGTTTTATTTTCCTTGGTTTTATCTTCTTTAAAATAAAAAAAAGAAAGAAAAAAATTATGGAAGAGCAGCACAGGAGAGAAATGGAATCCATAAAGCAAATTCAATCAGATATTCAGTAGAAAAAATACATTTAACATATTTGAAGCAGATTAGGCCACTGTGAGGACAGGATCTCAGATACTGAAGACAGGCTTGCACTTAGCAACCAGGAAATGAAAGATTCCTCAAAAATAGCAAAGGACCATAAGAAATGAATCAAGCACCTGCTACTTGAGACAAAGAATAACTTAAAGTTAATTGGAGTCAATGAACAAACAAGAGATACCACAAATGACATTTAAAATGTTCACAGATATCATCACAGAAAACTTTCCAAGTAGAAAAAAAGAATTTGACACACAGATAAATAAAACATAATAGCAATGATCACAAAAAAAGTCTGCAGCCAGGCATATCATAGTCAAGATTCTAGAAATTCAAAGCAAGAATAAAACCCTAAAAGCTGTTAGAGAAAAGAAAAGAATCACCTATAAAACAAAGCCCATCAGAATCACAGCTGAATTCTCAGCACAAATTCTCATGTCTAAGAGAGCTTGAGGTACTTCAAGTTCTAAAGGAAAACAACTTTCAACCCAGAATGATGTACCCTACAAAAATTATCTTTTAAAACTGATGGAGAAATAAGAGACTTCCATGACAAAGAACATCTGAGGAAATTTAGGACCACCAAACCAGCATTCCAAAATGTTCTGAAGCACATTCTAGAAAGAGATAATAAGGACTACAGCCCCATGAACCCAACAGAAGGAATCCACAAGGAAAGGCAAAAAAAAAAAATCATAGGGAGGGGGAAAAAGAGGGAGAAATAATGTGACAAGGAAAGTCAATACATATTGGTTATAACTATTGATGTCAAAGGTCTCAATTTACCAGTCAAAAGACAGACTGGCAGAATGGATCAAGAAGCAAGATCCAACAAACTGTTACATACAAGAAACACATTTAATTCAATAAGAAACTCATAGACTGCAAGTCAAAGGATGGAAAACAATACTCCATGCAACAGGAGCTCAGAAAAAGGCAGGGGTAGCTATTCTATTTGCAGGCAAAGTGAATTTCAAGCCAAGACTAAGAGAGATAAACAAGGTCACTACAACCTCATAAAAGTAACTACCCAATAGGAAGAAATAACAATCACAAATATATATATGCAACAAATACCAGTATACCCGACTACATAAAATAATTACTAACAGACATGAAAAATCAAATAAGCCTTAATATGATTGTATTGGGAGAGCTCAATACCACACTGTCACAAAAAGACAGATCAACTAGACAAAAAGTCAATAATGATATATTAGAACTAAAGCAAACTTTTGAATAAATGGACCCAATAAATGCTATAGAGTGTTCTGCCCCACAACATGAAAACACACATTCTTCTCAGCTGCACATTCTCCAAAACAGACCATACAACAGCTCATAGAACATGCTTAAGTAAATGCAAAGGAATTGAAATTATCCCATGCATACTATAAGATAACAGAGCAATGAAACTGGAAATCTATGCCAAAGGAAACCACAAGAACTTCAAAACACATATAAATTAAATAGCACCCTACTGAACAACCAATGGGTCACAGAAGAAATTAAAGAAAAAATTAGACAGTTTTTACACTTGAATGATAACAACAATACAACATACCAGAATTTGTGGGACACAATGAAAGCAGTCTTAAGATGAAAATTTATAGCAATAAATACCCATATCAGGTAAACAGCAAAAACATATAAACAACTTAATGTTAAGCCTCAAACTTCTAGAAAAAGAAGAGCTGGCTAAACCAAATGCTTGTACAAAGGAGGAAATTATAAAGATCAGATCAGAAATTAACACACTGGAAACTAAAAAAAATAATACAAAGAATGAATGAATCAAAGAGTTGGTTCTTTGAAAAATTAAATAAGATTGACAAACCCTTAGCCAACCTTATCAAAAAGAAAGAAGGAAAGTAAAGACTCAGATCCATGCCATTAGGAATGAAAATGGCAAAATTACAAGAGGCCATGCAGATATACAGAATGTCATCTATACCTACTTTGAAAACATAGTCTACTAAGCTAGAAAATACAGAAGAAATAGATTCCTGGATACATATGAATTATCAAAGCTGAATCATGAAGATATAAAAATCCTTTAAAAACCCAAAAATCAATAAATGAAATTGAAGATGTAATTAAAAACCTATCAACAAAGAAAAGCCTAAGCCCTGATGGATTCACTGCTGAATTCTACAAGAAATTTAGAGAATGATCACTGCTTCTTAAACTCTTTAATTAAATTGCATAGAAAACAATACTTCCAAATTCATTCTTGGAAGCAAGTATTATCCTGATACCAAAACCAGAGAAAGACCCAACTAAGAAAGAGAATTACAGGCCAATCTCCCTCATGAACATTGATACAAAAATCCTCAATAACATACTGGCAAACAGACTGCAGCAAATCATCAAGAAGACTGTACACTATGATCAAATAGGATGCATTCCTGGGATGAAAGGATGGTTCAAGATACAAAAATCCATAAATGTAATACACCACATTAATAAGAGTCAAGGACAAAAATCATAATATCATCTCAATCGATGTAGAAAAAGCTTTTGACAAAGTTCATTACTCATTCATGATAAAAATCTTACAAAACATTGGAATATATGGTCTTTACCTCAATCTGATAAAAGCCATCTATGACAAACCAACAGCCAACATCATACAAATGGACAAAAACTGAAAGCTTTCACTCTAAAATCAGGAAAAAGACAAGGATGTCCACTGTCTCCACTCTTATTCCACATAGTTCTGGAAACATTAGCTGGAGCAATTAGACAAGAGAAACAAATAAAAGTAATAAAGATAGGAAAGGAAGAAGTTAAACTATTGTTATTTTTAGATGATGTGATACTCTATTTAGAAGACCCCAAAAACTCCACCAAAAGACTTCTAGATTTAATAAGCAAATTCAGTAACATAACTGGTTAAAAAGTCAACATTTCTGGGGATTTAGCTGAGCTGCTCAGTGCTTACCTGGTTAAGTGTGAGGCTATGAGTTTGATCCCAAGTACCAAAAAAAAAAAAAAAATCAATAGCCTTCCTGTACACAAATTACAAATCCACTGAGAGAGAAATCCAGGAAACAATACCTTTTACAATAACATTCAAAAAAAAAAAAAGAAATACCTAGGAATCAATCTACCAAAGGAGGCGTATCAGTCAGGGTTTACTACAGAAACACATATAACACAAGATGTACAACTGCATAAGAAATTATAAGATTGGTTTACAATGGTCAGCCACAAGGTTGAATAAGGGAGCATTCAAGTTGACACAATGTGCAAACCATAACACTTTTACATTGAAAACTACAGTATTCTGAAAAAAGAGATTGAAGAGGACATTAGAAAATGGAGAGTTACCCCATGCTCTTGGGTCAGAAGAACCAATATAGTGAAAATGACCATACTTCCAAAACTGTTATACAGATTCAATGCAATCCCAATCAAAATTCCAATAACATATCTCAAAGAAGTACAGAAACAATCCTGAAACTCCTCTGGAAGTGAGAGAGACCTAGACAAAGGCAATCCTGGGCAACAAAGACAAGACCAGGGGCATCAAAATCCCTGACTTGAAATTATACAGTAAAGCTACTGTGATAAAACAGTGTGGTATGGGGGGGGGGGAACAGACCTAAAGATCAATGGAACACATTAGAAGATGCAGAAACAATTGCAGACACACTAAGACATCTTATTTTTGACAAAGGTGCCAAACACATTCACTAGAAGAAAGAGAACCTCTTTAATAAATGGTGATGGAAAACCTGACTATATGTATACAAAAGATTAAAACTGGAACCACGTCTTTTATAATGTCCTCAGCTAAAATCAGAATGGATCAAAGATCTTAACATTAAAACACAAACATTAAATCTTCAGGAAGATAGATAGAATAGGTAAAAGTGTTGAAGATGCTGGTGTAAGCAAAGACTTTATGAACAAAAACCCAATTGCATAGGAACTATTACAAATAATCAACAACTGGGATCTCACCATACTAAAATGCTTTTGCACAGCAAAAGAAACCATCAACAGAGTAAAGAAAAAACCCACAATATAGAAGAAAATGATTGTCAACGTACCTCAGACAAAAGATTACTATTTAGAACATATAAAGAACTCAAAAAAAAAAATCAATGCTCCCAGATTTAAACACTCAATCCATAAATGGGCATCTGAAATGAATACACACTTCTTAGATGAAGAAATACAAACAGCAAATAAATTAGTGAAAAAATGTTCAATATCACTGTTCATTTGAGACATGCAAATTAAACAACACTGAGATTCCACCTCACCTCAGAAAGAATGGCTACTATCAAGAAATTAATTAATAATAACTGCTGGAGGGATTTTGGGGAAAAGGAACCCTTCTCCACTGCTGGTGGCAACGCAGACCGGTGTAGCCACTGTGGAAATCAGTGTGGAGATTCCTCAGAAAACTAGGACTTAAAGGGTCCCATTCAACCCAGCTATTGTCCTTTTGGGTATCTTTCCAAGAGAATTAAAAACATCATACCACAGTGATGTATGTGCACCCATGTTTATAGCAACACAGTTTGAAATATCCAGATCTTGGAAACAACCTAAATGCCCATCAACAGAGGAATGGATAAACAAGGTGTTATTTTTATACAATGGAGTGCTACTCATACATAAAGGATAACTTTATAGGTAAATGGATGCATCTTGAGGACATATTCATTAGTGAGATAAATAAGTCACACATGTGTAAACATTATATTGTTTCATTACTGTGAGAACCTGAAGGAAAACTATGTATATGTATATGTGAATATATATATATATATATATATATATATATATATATATATATGAAAGTTAAAATAGTTATAGTACTGATTTTTCTGAGTTCACTGAAGAGAAAGATTTGTGCTGGTATTGTTCAGAATATCAAATGCAGATGTCTTATGCCCTGAGTGAATGATTGGGGGGTGACAATGCATAATGCATGTACTATTGTTGCTCCCTGACTGATGTACTTTGAAATTTTACTGTAGTTTTTTCTTTTTCTTTTTTTATCTTTGAAGTAAAATAGATTTGGAAAAAAATAATAATACAGCAAAATATAGCATCAGAATATGGAATGACACTGTTGTTAAATCAATGAACTACAGAACTAAAAACATGATTAAATCAATATGTTCTGGAAAGGCATCTGATAAAAACTCAGAAGATATGAAAACATCTTATGTAGAATCACATAAAGATAAAAGATCATAAATATTAACAATAACAAAATAAAAGCAAACATACTAAACAGCAAAATCTATAATCCTAATTCAATCAGGAATATGACATTTATATTATTAAATTTTGTTTTATAGATTCAAACTAATTCAGTAGACAAAAAACTGAAATGATACATAAGGAAATACAATGAAACACAACTTTTTAGATGTAAGCTAATGAAGCTATGGTGCCCACCCAGCCCCCTAAGACACAGACTAGGCTCCAGAGGTTCCACAGGCTTGAGTGGACTGCACCCAGCAACCTTCATTCAACCAGGGGAGCCAGGACTGCACTGCGAGGGGAGCCAGGCCCACGCTGCAAGGGGAGCCAAGGAGCCATGTGAGTCCCAGGAGCCGAGGGTGCAGGAGGTGATTTCCAACACATCCAGGGAAAGCTTTGGAACATCGTTGGAAACATGGAAATACAGAAAAATAACAAAGTGAAAGACCAAAACGCAATCTCAAAACTCTAAACCATGCCAAGAAAGCCCAGAAGTCATGTAAATAGAAGAAAATACTAGACATATACCTGAAATGCCTGAAACGATATTAACTGAAATAAAGAAGCAAGTATGGGAAGCTATGAAGGAACTCAAATCAGAAATAATCTCCCAGGTAAAAGAAATGATAATATTAGTGAAAGAAATCCTGAACACATCTAAAGAAGACACAGCTAAAAAAAAAAATACAGAAACAAAGCAAAAAGATAGAATTCCTGAAAGAACAGTTTAAGAAACAAACAGAATACATGAAACAGATTCAAAGAGATATACAGGAAATCAAAAACTCTACTGAAAGTTGCCACAACAGCCTCAGAGAAACCGAAGATAGAATTTCAGATCTCAAAGATAAGATTGCAGCTAGTGAACAGGAAAGGAAATTATCTTCTAAAAATAATAAGGGATAAGGAAATAACAATTCAACAGCTGCAATATGATGCAAAGAAAAACAACGTAAGATTAATAGGGATAAATGAAAAGCAAGAGGACAATACAAATGATATTAAGAGGCTATTTACAGAATAGCTGAAAACTTCCCAAATACGAGTATGGAAACTGACATACATATTGGTGAAGCATATAAGACTCTAAATAGCCATAACCAAAACAAAACTACACCCAGACATATAATAATCACCATTCCAGAAATCCAACATAAAAACAGAATATTAAAAGCTGTTAGAGAGAAAACACAGATCATCTATAAAGAAAAACCTATCAGGACCACAGCAGACTTTTCAAAACAAACAATGAAGTCAAGAAGAGCATGAAGTGAAGTGTTTCAGATCCTAAAGGAAAATGACTTCCAATTCAGACTGATGTACCCTGCAACACTGTCCTTCAAAATGGATGGAGAAATAAGGCACTTCCATGACAAAGAAGAGCTGAAGAACTTGATGATCACCAAACCAACCCTACAAAGAATACTGAAAGACATTCTAGATACAATAGGAAAAAACCACTAAGCAAGACAGACAACTAAAGAGAATGGAAAGGTAAAGATACAACAGCAGAAAGATAACATGTCAACAATAAACCAATATGTGATAGTTATAACCATTAATGTAAATGGCTTGAATGCACCCAATTAAAAGAAACAGACTGGCAGAATGGATCAAGAAACAACATCCAACCATATGCTGTCTACAAGAAACCCATCTAACCCAAAAGGAAACTCATAGACTGAAAGTCAAAGGATGGAAAACAATACTCCATGCAACAGGAACTCAAAAAAAAAAAAAGAGGGGGTAGCTACTTTGTTTGCAGACCATGTGAACTTCAAACCAAGAATGGTCCAAAGAGATAAAGAAGGTCACTATGTACTAGTTAGGGGAAAACTGCAAGACAAAGAGATAACAATCTTAAATATATATGCACCAAATTCCAAAGCACCCAGCTACACAAAGCAAGTATTAACAGAAATGAAAAATCAAATAAGCAATAATACAATTATAACAGGAGAACTTAACACACCATTGACACAAAGGGATAGATCAACTAGACAGAAAATCAGCAAAGAAACAACAGAACTGAATCACACCTGTGAACAAATGGATTTGATAGACATATACAGAGTGTTCCATCCAACGACATCAGAATGTACATTCTTCTCAGCAGTACATGGGACATCCTCTAAAACAGACCATATATTAACCCACAGAACATATTTAAGTAAATACAAAAGAACTGAAATTATCCCATGCATGTTATCGGATCATAGTGCCAAGAAACTAGAAATTAATGATAAAAGTAACTGCAAAAACCCCACAAACACATGGAAATTGAATTCACTCTTAAGCAATCAGTGGACCACAGAGGAAATTAAAGAAGAAATTAAACCTTTTCTACAAACAAACAAAAATACAAATACAACTTACCAAAACCTGTAGGATGCAATGAAAGCGGTCCGCAGAGGAAAATTTACTGCACTGAGTTCCCACATTAGAAAAACAGAATGAACCTGTTTTAATAAGCAACCTGATATTACAACTCAAACATCTAGAAAAAGAACAGCAAGTCAAGCCCAAAACCAAAAGAAGGGAGAAAATTATAAAGATCAGAGCAGAAATTAATGCAATAGAGACTAAGAAAACAATACAAAGAATCAATGAATCAAAGAGATGGTTCTTTGGAAGAGTAAATAAAATTGATAAGCCCCTAGCCAACCTTATTAAAAAGGGGAAAAAAGACTCAAATTGATGCAATATGGAATGAAAAAGGTGAAATCACCACAGACCTTGTGGAAATACAGAAGATCATCACAACTATTTTGAAAACCTCTACTCTCATAGGTTCAATAACACAGAAGAAATGGACAGATTCCTTGAAACATATGAACCAACAAAGCTGGATCAAGAAGATGTAAAACTGCTCAATAACCCAATTTCTATTAATGAAACTGAAAATGTAATTAAGTTCTTACCAACAAAGAAGAGCCCAGGCCCAGACGGATTCACTGCAGAATTCTACAAGAAATACAAAGAAGACTTAATGCCGACACTCCTCAAACTCTTCAATGAAATAGAAAGGGAAGCAGTTCTCCCTAAATCATTCCTGGAAGCAAATATCACTCTGGTACCAAAATCTGAGAAAGACCCAACTAAAAAAAGAGAACTACAGGCCAATCTCCATAATGAATATATATGCAAAAATTCTCAATAAAATATTGGCAAACAGGATGCAGCAAATCACCAAGCAGATTATACACCAGGACCAAGTGGCATTCATCCCAGGCATGCAGCGATGCTTCAACATACATAAATCAATAAATGTAATCCACCATATCAATAGAGCCAAAAGTAAGAAACACATGATCATTTCTCTAGATGCAGAAGAAGCTTTTGATAAGATCCAACACCCATTCATGATAAGAACCTTACAGAGAATTGGAATAAATAGTCTTTACCTCAGTATGATAAAGGCCATCTACGACAAACCAACAGCCAGTGTCATATTAAATGGCCAAAAACTGAAAGCCTTTACCTAGAAATCAGGCACAAGACAAGGCTGTCCCTTACCATCACTCCTATTCAATATAGTACTGGGAATACTAGCCAGAGCAATTAGACAAGAGAGAGAAATAAAAGGAGTAAAGATAGAAAAGAGGAAGTTAAATTATCATTATTTGCAGATGACATAATACTCTACATAGAAGACCCCCAAAATTGTTGAAAGACTCCTAGATATAATAAATAAATTCAGCAATGTAGCTGGATACAAAGTCATTACTCGAAAATCAATAGCATTCTTATACACCAACAACAAAATCACCAAGAGAAATAAGAGAAGCCACACCCTTCACACTACATTCCAAAAAAATGAAATATTTAGGAATTAATCTAACAAAAGATGTAAAAGAGTTGTACAGGGGAAATTATAATATCCTGAGAAAAGAAATTGAAGAGGACCTCAGAAAATGGAAAGACATCCCTTGTTCATGGATAGGAATAAATATTGTGAAAATGGCCATTCTCTCAAAATTGTTATACACATTCAATGCAATCCCAATGAAAATACCACTAACATACCTTCTAGATCTAGAGAAATCACTCATAAAATTCATCTGGAACCAGAAGAGACCTAGAATAGCAAAGGCAATTCTAAGCAGCAAAGCCAAGGCAGGAGGCATCACAATCCCTGACTTGAAGCTATACTACAAAGCTACTGTAATAAAATCAACATGGTATTGGAATAAAAACAGACCTGAAGATCAATGAAATAGACTAGAAGATACAACTATAAACACACTCAACCACCTAATCTTTGATAAAGGGGGCAAGCATGTTCACTGGAAGAATGATAGTCTCTTTAATAAATGGTGCTGGAAAAACTGGCTATCCATATGCCAAAAACTAAAATTAGACCCATGCCTATCACCATCCATATGCCAAAAACTAAAATTAGACCCATGCCTATCACCATGTACTAAACTAAAATCTAAATGGATCAAAGATCTAAATATTAAAAGAGAAACAGTAAATCTGTTGCAAGACAAAGTAGGTAAAAATCTTTAAGACATACGAGTTGGTAGAGAATTCATGAACAAGAACCAAACTGCACAGGAAATACTTCCCAGAATCAATAACTGGGATCACATCTTATTAAAGAGTTTCTGCACATCCAAAGAAATCTCTGGCAGAGTGAAAAGAAAACCTACAAATTGGGAAAAAAATCTTAGTGAACTGTCCTTCAGACAAATGACTTCTGTCTAGAACTTACAAAGAATTTTAAAAAATCAGACCCCCAAAAGTCAAAGACCCAATCCTAAAATGGTCATGTGAGATGAATACACAGTTCTCAGATGAAGAAATATGAATGGCAAATAAATACATGAAAAAAATGTTCATCATCATTGGTCATTAGAGAAATGCAAATTAAAACCACACTGAGATACCATCTCACTCCAGAAAGAATGGCCAGGATCAACAAAACTACCAACATCAAATGCTAGAGAGGCTGTGGGGAAAAAGGAACTCTTCTGCCCTGTTGTTGGGAGTATAGACTAGTGCAACCACTGTGGAGGTCAATCTGAAGATTCCTCAAAAAGCTGGGATTGGAAGTCCCATTTGACCCAGCTATTCCACTCTTAGGCATATTCCCAGCAGATCTGAAAACCTCTTACCACAATCATATATGCGCACCCATGTTTTTAGCGGCACAATTTGTAATAGCCAGATCTTGGAAAGAACTTAAGTGCCCATCAACCGAGGAATGGATAAAAAAATTGTGGTATATTTATACAATGGAGTACTACTTAGGTATAAAGAATGATCACATTAAGATATTTATAAATAAATGGACACCACTTGAGTCCATACTCATAAGCAAAATAAATCAAACTCACATGTATAAATACTGTGTAGTCTCCCTAGTGTAAGAAATGGTGAGAGTACATAAGATTTTATGATAATCATGGTTCCTATTATATTGATTTGTAGTCTTATAATGTTTTCATTCATTGGTTGGAATGGTTTTATTCTGTTTTGTTTGATCTTATTATGTATGATGGTATGAACAGCTACTTTGAAGAAAACAATACAATATGGCAGCCATTGCTGATTTAATATCATCTTGCTTTGAAGTCCTACCATGCTTTTGTTCTTCTATTACCATTGATTCTATCATGTTGTGCCTTACTGAATTTTAATATGAATGATAGTATAAACAATTTTTATTGAAAATGAGATATTATAGTCACTATTGTTCATTTTCTGTTATTTGGTTCAGAATGCCTTGTAATACTTTCATTCTCTTGAATGGTTTTATTCTATTTTGTTATGCTTGATATTATTGTGTGTGAAAATACACTCAACTATTTCAAAGAAATAGTTTTGTAGCTTCTTTTAATATCCAATTGTCTTGTTGTGAAGTGCTGTGTTGCTTACATTGTTCTGTTCTGATCTGCTTAGATCTGTCCTCTTTGTTTTATTCTCTGTTAAATAAATAAAAGAGAATGAAGCTATCTAGTTTCAAGGTAAATAAGCAAAATTAGTAAATGTTGTCTACTATAGCAAAACAAATTATCAATAAGGTTAGGAGAAAATTCCCACTTAACTGTCCGGTTGTGAATTTGAAGCCTTGTTTGTTAAAAATTTTAAAACAAACTGGGAGTTTAATCAGTGGCATAAGTGCCTACCTGGCAAGTATTATAAGGTCATGAGTTCGATCTCTGGTACCAAAAAAAAAAAAAAAGAATATTCTTTGTCATATATGAAGAGGTTAGAGGGACAAAATATTTTTCGTTATCTTGAAACTTAACCTGTTTTTATACTTCTTATATAGCAAGACAGAATTCAAGTATCTTGAAGTTTATGTAATAGCATAGAATTTCTTATGTTTGAATTCTTTAAAAGATATAGAACTGCTGTCATTAGTTTCTACTGCAGCTATGACAAGAATTTAATTTTCTAGAAGTACTTGTTTATGTTCCTAAAGAATCTCTTATTATTGCTTGGTGATTGGAGTGGCAGCAAAGAAAGCATCTCAAAAACAAAAAGCATATTTTCCCAAAATACCTTTTTAAAATAGTAAAAATTTATTTATACATAGTGACAAATAAATGAGATCTTAATTCTTAGAATTTTAAAAAAAATAAAATAGTTATTTCTCAAATTTTAGGTGAAGGCCTCATTGCAACCTAAAATATTTGCTAAGATTGTAAGCCAATACCACAGTTGGCTTTAACAAATCCTGAGGAAACTGGCTATCCACACGCATCAGATCAAATCTGTACTCATATCTTTAACCATGTACCTAAATGAGTTTAGTGTCATCATTTTTAAACTTTTTTAAGAGCTGAAATTCAACACTCTGTACATTCACAGTATCTTTTCCTATCATCACTTTCACTCCATCTTTCTTTCTTTTCTAATAATTCCATTCATTTCTTACTGGCTACACTATCCTCTTTCCTGGGACTATTTAACATCTCAACATATTGCAACTTAACTTTGTATCATGCCTGAACGAAATAAATACCTCTTTTATTGAATCTATTTTATGTGTCTACATAGCTGTCAAACAAATTTCTCTAAATTTAAAGATCTTTCTCATTGTTTTATGACATCTATAGAAATTGGTAGTCATAGAAAAATATTTTGGCTGTGAGATAAAATAAAAACTACATTTAAAAAAAAATGTTATGAAGCAATATGGAAGAACATTGAGCTAGGAGTCTGAACTAATTTTAAGTCCAAGTTCTGTCACTGACTATCTAAACTGGACGTACTGATTAACCTCCCAATTTCATTATCTCTAAAATAAGAGTAAGCTATATTAGTTAAAGGTCACTTTCAATTCCATAAACACTATCAGTTCAGATACTTGCATAAAATACCATGATAGACTTTTGAGACACATATGAAATGGGACTTTCTATATTTAAAAGTTAATGAAGTGCTATAATGAGAAGTCTGAAGAATGACTTTTAAAGTTCAATGACATTCAAGAAAATACTGATAATTAAGTGATATTAAGAATACAATTCAAGATTTGAATGATAAATTCAGCAAAGAGAGATTCTGATAATGAAACAATCAGAAATTTTGAAAATAAAGATGTCTATAAATCAGATAAAAAATTCAGGTTGAAGACTCAATACCTGACTAGAACAAACAGAAGAAATAATATTGGAGCTTAAAACAAGTCCTCCAAAATATCACATTCAGAAGAAATAATATTGGAGCTTAAAAACAAGTCTTCCAAAATATCACATTCAGACAGAAATAAAGGGGGAAAAAAGGAATGACAATAGAACACTTGATCTTTGTGACATAATTTAAAATTCAAAGGCCCACCATCATCATGAACATACTTGGAGAGAAAGGGAAATAATAATAGAAAACATCCTGGATGTTGGAAAAGAACTACAGAATTCCAAATAGGACAAGAAAATATTCTCACCATGGCATGTTGAAGCCAGACTGTCAAAAGTGCAAGACAGGGCTGCCTGGAACCTCCACCATGGGCCCCCCCATCAGCCGGAACTCAGCAGAAGCCCACCTCAGGGGTAGGCTGCCCTGAACCTCCCCCGTGGGCCCGCCCTGCCACCGGGAACATGGAGGAGGCCCGCCCAAGACTGAAAACTGCCCTGGACTGCTTCAGCTGGGCCCGCCCTCCCACCTGGAACATCAGAAGATCTCAGCCGGCTCCAGTTAGTGTGAGAAAATTTGGAACTTTGCTCCCAGGTGGTGAACCTTGGACTATAGCAGACTGACTGTATCAGTGTGGTGAGTATAGCCCTAAAATAGAGGTGTACAGGGAATAAATAGGGCCAGTAGTAAAATCCCCTCCAACTAACTGTAAGACTTTGGTGTGTCTGAAAAGAGTGTGCATGATCCCTTCCTACACATACAAAACACCAGGCAGAGTGAAAATGACAAAAGGAAAAAGCAAAATGCAGTCTCAAACATATAGTTCACCAGAAGCAAGTATAGGAGACATTGAAATAGAGGACCCCAAAAGTAACACACCGGGACTCTCTGAAAAGACAGTGAGTGAAATAAAAAAACAACTGCATCAAGCTATACAGGAAATCAACTTAGAAGTTCTCTCCCATGTAAAGATAGAAATAACAACATTAGTAAAGGAGTTGTTCAATGCAGCTAAAGAACTAGAGAAAAAAGTATATGAGCATGGGAAACTGATTGAAACATTGAATGAACAATATAGAAAATAAGCAGAATTCATGAAACAAACTCAAAGAGACATCCAAGAAACAAAAAATTCTATAGAAAGCGTGCAAAACCGCCGAAAGGAAGCTGAGGATAGGATTTCGGACCTTGAGGACAGGATCACAGTTAGTGATCAGGAAAGGATAGAACTTTTAAAAATAACAAAGCAGCATGAAATGACAATCCAGAAGCTTCATGATGATGCCAAGAGCAACAATATAAGAATAATGGGCATTAGCAAAGATACAGGAATGCAGGCAAATGACATACATAAAATATTTACAGAAATAATAGGAGAAAATTTCCCAAACATTGGGAAAGAATCTGATATGCAGATAAGTGAGTCATATAGAACACCAAACTGTCACAATCAACATAAATCCACACCCAGACACATAATAATTAAGATCTCAGACATACAGCATAAAAACAGAATACTAAAAGCTGTCAGAGAAAAGACACAACTCACCTATCAAGGAAAGCCCATTAGAATCACGGCAGACTTTTCAGCACAAACCCTCCAGTAAAGAACAGCTAGGAGTGAGGTATTTCAAGCCCAGAAAGAAAACAACCTTCAACCCAGACTCATGTACCCAGCAAAACTCTCATTCAAATTTAATGGAGAAACAAGATACTTCCATGACAAAGAACAATTGAAGAAATTCATGCCCACCAAACCAACCCTAGAAAGAGTACTGAAAGACATACTACACAGAGATAAAAATGACCATAATCCCCAAAACAACAACAGAAAGAAACCACCAGGTAGGATAAGCAATTAAATAAGAGAAAAGCAGAAAGAAACAACTGGAACATAACATAGCAAACTCAAGACAGTACATATCAGTGATATCCATAAATATAAATGGCCTCAATTCACCTATCAAAAGAAATAGATTGACAGAATGGATCAAGAAACAGGACCCCACAATATGCTGTATACAAGAAACACATCTGACCCAAAAGGAAACTCATAGATTAAAAGTCAAAGGATGGAAAACAGTATTCCATGCAACAGGAACCCAGAAAAAAGCAGGGGTAGCTATTCTATTTGCAGACAACATGAACTTCAAACCTAAAATGATTAAAAGAGATAGAG